>MJUU01073954.1:7473-37276 GCA_002080025.1 Modiolus philippinarum
TTTCCCCTTTCCAAGGGAAATTAAGGGCTTTCCCCTTTCCAAGGGAAAGTCCTTTCTGTATTTCTTCTGATTCTTCTTCTTCTTCTTTTCTGCCTCATTTTCAGAAATGATATTTTGGGACAATAGCCAGGACCATGTCTAGTTGATAAGAAATAGGGAACGGTCGAAAATCTTTTTTCGTTCACGAATTTTCACCCAAAGTTCGAAAAACGTTGTTATGGGATAAACTCGGAAACCATAAGAGATAGTTGTTAAAGTGTTATGACAAATGTTTGACAGGTTATGGCGGAAATTCGTCACACTGTGTACAAACTCTGCGATGATACTTCCAGGAGTTATGCCCCCTAAAAGTTTTGTCACTTTTTTTGGCATATTTTTCTAGAGAATGGTAAGAATCTTCTCCAATGAACTTAGGTGATGTGTGTTACATCTCTAAAAATACTAGGTTCAAAGGCCATTGGTCACTATAAAAGGGGTTTACAAAGCGTTGCGTCAGTCATAAAAATAAACTTTCTCTACCTAGGTTGAGCTAAAGAGGTTGTCAGTGTTAACTAATTAGCTGACAAGTTAATCTGATAGTGTTTGTTTATCCTAGATGGAACATAATATATGACATTTTAATTAAATTTACTATATCATGTTTCTCTATGTAATAAAAACATCCTTACAAATACCATTACTATATAGACTTGATACAAATGCGTACTTGCACAATCCCTTTTAATTTGCATTTAATAAAAACTGCTATTAGAGGGATTGACTGATATATCTTTTATAGTAGCTTTTTTTAGAAAACAAATGTTTTTATTATAAAAAGCGCATGGAGTATAAAACATATAGACTGACTTTTAGAAGTATATTTATTCTTTAAAACAAAAGTAGAAAGATAGTACTGAAAGTATTCATTAGGAATTGAGTATTTAAAGCAGTACAGAGATAAATACACATAGATGTCTCTGGTGAAAGTTAATTCTAGCTTTCTGTATAATAGGGATCTGACTGAACGTGTTATAAAATTTTATACATTGTGAATGGAATTATATGTGTCAATTAATAGTTAAATAAATCTACTTTTTACAATATACATTTAAAATAACATATTTTGAAAAGTTTGACAACCACTTATGTTACAAACTATAAATATTTCACACTGACCTATTCGTTATAGAAGTTACATTTCTTTATCTTGAGTGCAGTGTTAATTATTTGTATATTTATAGTAGTCAAAATGATCTATAATGCTCTTAAAAACCAGAATTGTCCCTTCCTATACAGTAAAGCTGATAAGACAGTGATTTCACAAATGTTAACTGTTTTGTTTTGCATTAATGTAACAAAAGACATTCACCGAAATGATTTGCATGTGTAAAAGAATTCACTATAACTTAACCCCTGCCTCTTGGTCCTTAGTAATGCGCGTGTTGTTCCCATTCCTACTTACATTAACAATCTAAGGCATTATGCAAAAATATACTTGTATTCCTTTCTATTTGTATCCATTAATGCTAACAACGGCCAGCAATAGTCTCTTAAATATCTTTGCATTCTTCAGGCTATATTAAAGCATCACTTAATAAGTGAAATCTGTTCTTACAAAATAATGAAATATTTTGACAAACCACCTGTTTTTATCACCTTTATCTTTGTGATGACATTCATATAGAAAACAGACTTGACTTGAATTGTCGTAAAACATTGGGTACGTAGCAGAAAAAGAAGCCCTATATGTGACAGTTTTTATGGCCTTTTCTTCAAGATAAAAGATTAAACCATTTTACAAGTTGTATAAAATGAGCAACTGCTCAGTTTGTTATTTATCAAAATTGTCAACATTAGAAAATATCTTTAACATATCCAAAACTTGTGCACTTTATAAATCTGCTATAAGACTAGGAGAACTGTCGCGTGTTTGAAATAGATGTTGATGTTGCAATTGTAGATCTGATTAGAACTTCGGCGATGTTGATAAACTAGAACGTCAGTTGTTCCAAGAACAATTGATAGGTCAGTTAATTTAGGACACATAAATTAATGTCGTATGAATTATAGAGTCTTTTCCGTTGAACATAGTTTACGAGTGTATTTTTCTTAAAATGCCAAGGTCCAAAGTCAATTGTCTCTTTGAACTTTGACCTGAGACTTTGATAATAGATAGCTGATAAAATATATGGAGAAAATGTGTGCCTTGTTACAATCTACATTTGTAACATATGAAAGGTGATTGAACCAACCGTTTTTCGATGTCCTATTTCGTTTTTTCGCTTGTCGCTTAATACCACTGTAGCAACAATAAGATATTAAATACAAAAAATGTTCAGGTAGACCTGACATTCAAAATGCGGCCATAAGGCACAACCAAAAACCTTCATTTAACATCAATATGAAAAAGAAAGAAAATGGGGTAAATGTCAAGGAGACATCATCCAATATCCAGGTGAAAACGACCCAAACAAAGCATCTAGGGGTCACCGTACGGTCTTCAACACAGTGAGGAACCTCGATGTATATCGATGATTGTACATAATAAGTACAGAATCTTAGTTTTATTGGTAAATCAGATATGAGAACATTATGACACAACTTCCGGGAAAGACCTATCAATTGTTCTTCGAACAATTGACGTACTTGTTTACATTATAATTGCTTTCATGAATGAATCAGTTAAAAGTTAATTAATGGTAGAGTTAAAACTGAATTTTATTTATTAATGGAAAATCATCTAGACATCTAGATATCTGCAAATGCCAAGATATCAATACAGATAAATTGTGTAGAAAACGCTTAAGGAGTGTACTTCTCGTGGATAGTAAATATGTTTTTGATAGTAGAATACAGAGAGACGTGTAGCAAGTCTTTATTATACGACCGCAAAAATGTTTGCGGTCGTACAATGGTATGGTGCTGTCGTCGTCGTCGTCGTTGTCTGTAGACACTCTTATTTTTGGTCAATAACTTTAGTTTCAGTTGACCAATCCTTATGAGAAATTTTACTGTTTCTTGGCTCAAAAGGAAGGCTTGGCTTAGTTTTGGTCATTGTGGCTCCACCCGTTTTTAAAAAAGGGGGCTAAAAGGGGTTAAATTTGAGGTTTTAACATATTTGACTGTAGAATCTTTACTATTTATCGGATTTTGATGGGGTTTCTTTCATTGTCTTCCTGAGGAAATTTCCAATCAGTAATATGCAAAATGGATTTCATGTGGCATGTACCGTTCACGAGATAAATGGGGCCCAAAAGGGGCCAATTTCATAAAAAAATTTTTTAATTCTTAGTCCGATTTTGATGCAGTTTTTTGCAGTGCAAATTTACGTACAAGTCGAGATCTCGACATGCTAAGCAGTAGTCTTAAACAATGACAATATACTGTCAGCCAAGTTTATGATTTCTAAATAAGAAATAAAGAACTGACAACTACATGTATAACAACAAAATATAAAGCATAGACAGTAAATCTATAAAACTATCAGAAGGCTTTTAGCGCGATTTAATAATTATTGCTTTTTTTGTTCATCTAGGCAGAAAACATCCACCTACGCTGAACGGCGACTACCTGTGTAAAATGACTTGAGACTTGCGCACATTCACAAAGAATATGGGCATATATGTAACAGGACTACAAAGGGCGAATTATACTGCGAGGCAAATGGCTTCTCCGAAAAATGCTATGGATCTTCATGGTGATATTCTAGCTCCATTAAAGTTTTTATTAGCCGAACAGAATGAGAGAAATATGCTTATCAGGTTACAAGAATGATTTTCAAATTGGATATTTACTTAAGACTAGCTCGGAAACAAAAAATGTAGTGTTTTTATATAACAGCGTTATATAACTATGTAAGAATCTGTTCTGTTCGCTTACACCAAAGTTCAGTGCTTTGGATTGTATGGAGATGATTTATCTGAAAACAATTTTTTGATAATGATTACCACATTTATTGGAAAATAAACATCTAGTGTACGTAAGATCTTTCTTTGACACCAGGACAGTCCAAGTATTAAAGAATAATACAGCTATTTGAAGAGGAAACGAGTATAATTATAAAGCATTCAGATATGTATAAAATGTGAGATTTATTTTGTGTCAGATTTTCATTCATTTATTCTTAGTGTTTACAAAGAGCAATATCTATATAGATATATGCCTCCAAATTTCTTACAGTATGTATTCAGTTGCACCGAATCTATTTTACAGTAAAGTTGCACTTTCGAGATGGAATTTTATGTGAAATTAAAGGCAAAAATGATTGCTTCAGCACCAGTAAGGGAGAATGACCTCTTTAATAGATACTTACCTTCTAAAAGAAACAAACTATTTAGTAATTTGAAGAATGCCATAAATATTTCCCACATGACAAATGTTTTACTTGATTTTTAATTGACGAAAAATAATTAGCCCGAAGCGTTACAAAAAAGATTAAATATTATTATTATATTTTACTAAGTAAGAGAAGATTTAATTGGATGAAAGCAATCATGTGACTTCAAAATAACTAAGATGTTTCAGCAAACAACCTCGATATGACATCACCGTTTCCCATTGACCAACCCGGAAATGACGTCACAGAGAAAAAACCCTGTAGATTCTAAAAATCACTTTAGATTATATCAGTCTTCTTTGTGAGATTAAAACCATAATAAGACCTTTTGATTTGGAATTTATGAAACTGATTAAAATATAATAAAACAATTATGGCTCTCTGTTGACGTGAAACATCCAGATTTGTCAACCCTTGGAGGGGTGGTTTCCCTCGGGCAAAGCCCGAGGGAAACAACTCCCTCCTCGGGTTGACAAATCTAGATGTTTCCCTTAACAGCGGGCCATAATTTTATATTCACCCTTACATATTGATTAGTGTCCCCACCAATCGATTGAGTATAATAATTTTTGTGTAAAAAAAATATTTTTTTCTGTGATAAACAGTTATGTCGAAAGTCCCTTGTTGGACATGACGTCCACTCTCAATTGATCCTACTCTTTTAATGTAGAGTTTGTACCGGCCATACATTTGTATTATTTGATATCCCTGTTTTTCGATTCTTATCCTTCGTATAGGTAGTCTACACTAGTATATGCTATCATTCAAATTAAAAAAAAAAAACTTTATATATGACATAAGAATATAAAAAAGGATTACATGGGAAATTAAAAAAAAAGTACATGGGGCATCTTCAGTTGTGTAGCAATACATAAAACATGCAGTTTTCATCTGTGCAAGTGATTTTCATTCGATTTGATACATGATAATTAGGGTTTAAAAAAATCATTTTTAGATAGATGTTCTGAGACACACAAAGTTTCAAATGTGTTGAGGCAAACCAATGGCTATAGTCACTTGAAATAAGCAATACTAGCAAGTCTCTTGGGAGTATTAGCGGAGGCCATGTGGATTTAATTCCTGATCAGTAGGCTATCGTTGACTGAAATCTTAACAATACAATTTATTTTGTGTTGAAAATTTGTAATACAATCATTTTAGATTTGCAAGCAAGTTTGTCATACCGTGCCATATTTATATGAAGATACCTTTAGCAGTATAAAACAGATCTTTATCATGTTTACAGACGCGAATTAAATACTTAGAAAAATCAAAACAATATATATAATACAATTCTGACAATGTTTTTGAAAATGTTGTAACTTAATGAAAATAAATAAATTAATACTGAATATTCATAACAAATACAAAACAAATCCAATGTCAAAATTGCGAATTTGAGCTCTGCAAATCTATCACACCAGCTTACGATAAGGCTTACATTTACATAAAATTGACCAGACAGAAGTGATAGTCCACGCCTGGTTTGCACGTGATAAATTAACGAAATACAATAATTAGCTAATCTGAGTTTTCAAGGTGGTAATGAAGCCTTGTTTTCCCCTGCCTACTAGTACATACATAATGTATAACTTGCATCCCCGTATTGATCTTCGATTTTTAAGATAAGAATTATACCCCACTCAAAGAGTGGGTGGTATGCTGGAGTACCCTTATCCGTCCGTCCGTCCGTCATTCCGTCCGATATTTTCCGTCACAAAATTCTCCACTCTGCTTGAAGGGATTCATTTGAAAATCCTGTTTGACAGGACTTTAATTTTTACTGAAATTGTCATAATAGTGAAATTTTCGTCACAAAATTCTCCGGTGCCCTTGAAGGGATTCATTTGAAATTTGTATGCTGCTTCATTGCACTGAGTTGTGCGTTGTATAAAGCTATTTTTAATGCTCTCTGAATTTTAAATGTTTTTGTCAGAATAGTGAAATTTTCGTCACAAAATTCTTGGCTCTCTTATAGGGATTACTTTGAAATTTTGTATGCCGCCTTGTTTTAATGAGTTGTGAGTTGTAAACAATTTTTAGTACTCTCTAACATCTACTTCCTGTTTGACGGGACTGTGAATTTTTACAGTATTGAACATAATAGTTAAATTTACTTCATTTTGTCAAAAGCTTTGTATAGTGATTTCAAATTATGGATTTCAGTTTCATTTTTTGACATGCCATGCATGTGTAATGTCTTTTTTGAATTCGCGGAAATGGTGTATATAAGTGGACAATTTATATTATAAAAATCCCGGAAATGATATATAAATATTCCCGGATATGAAAATTTTTTTCCGGAAATGAGAATCTTAGATCACTTTGTAACAAGCCATTTTCTATGATGATATTAATTATCTTTTTAGCTGTTTCATTTTCTGTGTTTAGATTGTCGTAACAAAATAAAATGTACCACAAATTTAATGAAAAATAACATTTTGTATGATGACATTTTTATGGCTTTTCCTGCTAGGAATCTGCTTAGATTTTATGTAAAAGATTAAACCATAATATAAGTTATTAAGATTCTGGAGAATTTATTTAATAATATGGATAATTTTGATTTATGATATTTGTTTCAAGACACTCTGAACTTTCATTTAATCGTGACTTATTGACAAATTAATGATAAAACCAACTCCGTGTCCGCACCACAGATGCGGGCTGTATATGCATCTGTCAATATTTCAACAGTGGTATTAGCAAGGCCCCATGTTGCCTGTAAAGGTTAGATTTTATGGACATTAATGTGTGGGAATTACTTTCGTTATGGCTAACATAAAAGAAGCTGCCATTTAGTGTTGATTTTCACACCAGTTGTTTCTGGATTTTTAACTTCTTCGTTCTCACTCATTATGAAATTTCTTCTGTTATTCTTCGTGTTTTTTTTTTTTCAATTTGAAAAAAAAGTTTTTCATTTCGAATCACATTTCATTTAAATTCATATTATATAATTTTCATGGTTTTAAATTTTTGAATGTCTGCACAGATTGTGGTGTTGTATTCATCATTTTGATACTTGTAAG
Source organism: Modiolus philippinarum (assembly GCA_002080025.1). Lineage (NCBI taxonomy): Eukaryota > Metazoa > Mollusca > Bivalvia > Mytilida > Modiolidae > Modiolus > Modiolus philippinarum. The sequence goes on from MJUU01073954.1 coordinate 14,818, forward strand.
AAGACTAACAACAAATTTTAAGATCAATTATATATGGCAAATGGACTTCTTTTCATTTATTAGTATAATATTTTCATTTTTTTTAAATTTCTTATGCGCAAATTCATTAAGTCTAGAGTTAATTGGTGAACCAGTTAAAAATGAATATTATGATCTTTTAATTAATTCTTCTAGAATAAACCCCAAAATTATGCGCAATCAATCGAATAAATTTTCTTCAAAGTCCGTTAAACGAAACAGTTGACTTAAAAGCATATTTCTTTACTTTTCTCATTTTTTCGTCTTAAAATTGTCCATAATATGTGATTTCCTGTAAGTCCATTTTAAACTTGCCTTTGTTTTTGGTTCAGCTGAAACGTTCGGATTGATTAAACAATGGTTAATCACTTGTAGTGTAAAAATGTTACCATTTTCCGATGAGTTTAGCATTTAAAACACACTGATACAACGTACGGCTGTGGAGAAAGGTTGCTAATAATAATTTAAAATAATTTGGATCATTTGACAAGTTTAATGTATTTTGTCCTCTCTTTCGTGTGAAGTATTTTGTATTTGTATTTTTGTTCGTGCTATCAACCTTCCGGGGCATAAATGTCCATTTGAGTTTATTAATGATTGAAGATGTATCACATTAGACGAACAGGTTAGTTTATATGAATCCCTGCAGCATATGTTGATTAATCAAATATTCTTCAAAAATTATCATCTGCTTATATCGAGCTCTAAGGTTTCTTATTTTCAGAAAGACAAAGAGGAAAACATCGAAGCAAACAAACAAACGAAACAACATAAAAACATACACCCCCCAAAAAACCCCTAAACAACAAAAACAACAACAACAAAAAAAACAAAAAACAAGAAACAAAAAAAAAAAAAAAAAAAAAAAAAAAAAAAAAAAAAAAAAAAAAAAAAAAAAAAAAAAAAAAAAAAAAAAACGGTTGGTATAGATCTTTACTGAATAAACGTTTCACAAGTTACATATAATGCTGGTGTGATAAGGTATGCTCACCTGCCACGTTTTTTTTTATTATACTGTCTTTTAAAATTTGGATGTCAAGACGTGTGACAAGTGTTAAAAGGGATACTTAAGTTTCATATGTCTGTGTTGATGGTGTTTGGACTATTGAGATAAAGAAGTATGGCTAATTGTGTTCCCATGATTGGCCTTTTACAAATTATGCTCAAATGGTGTCAAGAATCTGGTGCTATATATATGGTCTGTTGTACGTGTACGTCCGAGTCAGGAATAAAATGCAACACTTGTGTCTTTTCTGACATATTAGATGTAAATAGCCTTTTGCGTTCATTTAAGCCATTTTACAGTATTTAGGAAGATGGTACTCTTCGAAGGACACCAAGACCCAAATCAAAATTTTTGTTGCGAGTTTAAACATTTGCCCTTCAATATGGCGTTTAGTTTGATGCTGGAGGTGCTTTTAAACGAATTGTAACAAAGATCTATAGAAATTGTCAAAATCATTGGCAAGGTCAGTGACTGAATCTCTCATCTAAAAGTATGTAAATGCATTTGAGTTGATTTTTTTATGCAAGTGTATACATAGCAGATGACCTGGTGAAACAATTTTGGAAAAAGATTTAATGCTTTCACGAAATTGGTATGCTGTAGGAAATACATTTGGGGGAAAGTGGCCACACCTCTTTATCTTTCTAGTTGATTTTTCTTGCAAGTGTATTGTAATATTGATAGGCCTGAATTTGTCTTGACAATAAGTTACAGTAGCAAGACCTGGTGCAATCACTTTTGACCAAACAAGAGGTATTCACATTTTTATCCCAATAAAAAAAAATAAAATAAAAAATAAAATAAAACTTATGTCGAAAAAGTGACACATCGATGTAATAGCCCGGGTGTAATAGTATGTGCCATGATTATGATAACATATAATTCTAAGAGTTATAAATAAAAGACTGATTGACTTGGTGCTACAAATAGATGATTTTACATTCACGTTGAATAATTGCTAAATGATGCATTGATTTTTCGGCCTGGCCAATTTCCATAATTGTGGGGACGATCTGTCATCAAGTCGTATGACAGAAATTTCTATCTTCAATGATTCAGTGGAAATTTCTATCATTCAAAGGAAATTTCTATCATTCAGTAGAAATTTCTATCATTCAATGGAAATTTCTATCATTCAGTAGAAATTTCTATCCTTCAATGGAAATTTCTTTTATTCAGTAGAAATTTCTACTATCAAGATTCAGTAGAAATTTCTATCATCAAACCAAAGGTTATCTTCTAGCAATGGTGTTCTTATAACAGAAATTTCCATTATGATTGTTGATAATGGAAATTTCTGTTATAGACCAACACAACAAGAAGCTGATAAAAATTTATAAAAGAAATTTCCATCATCATATAGCTATATTAAAGTATCAGCTATGTTTGTGTAGGCATAATCTGTGTCATTTAAAGGGGGGATTCTTGATTAAAGCAACTGTTTGGAAGAGTATTTCAAATCTTCCTTGAAAAAAGGACAAATAGATTTTCCTTTTCTATTTTAGAACGCGTTATTTGTAATTTTATTTTCTACTTTCTGTCTAAAACATATCAGATCCATTAAACGTATTACCATTTCAGTTGTCTTTTATGCATTCACTCGTAAGGCAATTGTAATATATGCACTTTTTTCCCGACATTTTTTTGTTGTTGTTGTTCCAATACCTAAATACCACACCCTTCATATTGATCAGCTAAACTTGGATGTAACTCTCCGCGTAAAACTTTGTTAAACCAATAGCCCTTTTCAAAAAGTGTTGTTATCTATTCCTGGATTTGAACTCTCCCGTCATATGGAGGTAGAAACACTCTTCGCTTCCGGTTATTACTCGTACGGTTGACTAACAATACACAACTTTAACACTGAATACATTCCAATTATAACAAAATTAATGCAGTGTCACAGCAAACATCGGTAAATAATGACATTGTAATCGAAATGTGAACAGTTTTATGGATCCTGTGTTCAAGATAAATAGTCACTGTTGGTTTGATAAACGGTACTGTTTACATTGTATGAAAAAGAAAGGAAATGGAGTAAATGTCAAGGAGACAACATCCCATATCCAGGTTAAAACGACCCAAAACAAAGCATCTAGGGTTCACCGTACGGTATTGTATTTGTATTTAAATGCCAAAACCGAAGTTCGGACTAAATTATTTTTTGAAAAGGCCTATACACAATGATCAGAATGACGCGGATAAGTACACTGAACAGTAAAAGAAACATACCATTTGTGCTGTTCAGTATACCTATCCGCGTCATTCTAATCATTGTGTATACAATATGATCAGTTTTTCGCGGGTAGTTAAATCCAATTTTAGCTAATCGCTATGAAGAGTGTGAATACGTTTGGTTATCATCTTAGTTTGCAATTTAGTATTTTGCCATTTCGTATAATTTTTGCTTTACTTGGTATTTTTCGATAACGAAAGTTCCACATATTTGTACTGTATACATTTTTTAAACATTTTAATTACATCTCAGGTAATGAATACTGTCATTCTTAAAGCAGACAATTCCGCTTAACATTTATCATAGGATAATTTAAACAATTTAAACAAATTTAAACAAGCTAAGTAATAAAAAAAAAATACAAATATATTGCTGACAGAATCAAAAGTTTTTTTTTCTATAGCCTTGCAATATGCAAATCAATAGAAATGTTGTCTGATTTTTTTATGAACGCTGGTGTCGTATTTTGTTATCTCTTATCCTATGTGGATTAATACATGTCAAAACCTTGCAATTCTGATACTTTTAAGACCCCGGTAGAAAATTAATACTTTGTACTTAATTATTCAATTTAGTAAAAATTGCCAACCTCGAGGGCGAGACTTTTTCACCGTGGTATTGTGTTGATAATACGGGACTTTCGAGATAGGAACCCTCGTGTAATTGAATGCGGAAACGATCTCCCCGAATACCAGTGAGAAGGATAACCGGAATCCAGTCTTATTGAAAATAAATATATACCACCTAAAACAAACTATTTATTGAATTGAAGTGTACTTATAATTTGTCCTGCATGACAATTATTTAACGAAATTTTAATTGACGAAAAACAATTAATCTGAAGCGCTACAAATAGATTAAATATAAATCACCCTTAGCTCAACAGTGTTCATGAATTACTGTTTTTCATGAATAATAATAGATGTGTTTCCGGAATGAACACGACTCAGAACTCCCGTATTCTAAATGATCAATAAAAGGATATAGAGTAAATGCACATGAGACAAAGTCTCTACAAATACATGGCAAAAAACAAGCAAAGGAACAACGCTTTTATTGTTGTTCTTCATCTTGAACCTTTTTCATTGTACTGATTGCTTAATGTTCAAAATGTACATCCAAGTGCATCTAAATAATTGCTCATGGCTTGATCATAAGTGTCTTGGCTGTATGCATCATGATAAGAAGGAAAAATGATTATGTCATTATGACCTACATTTTTGCGTTTGTATACTGTAGAATCATCAAGCTTTGCATATGCATGCATTTCAACATCCCGGCAAAATGGTGTCCCTTCTGATAAATCGATTATTTATGTTACTTTGAGAAACTACTATAACGATAAAAAGAAATTTTTCGTTTGCATGCATCTCGTGATTTAGGTAAAGATTTTGACTGGTGTCTGGGTTGCTATTTACATGTTGTAGAACGTTTTCTTATTTTGACCTAACTTTGAAAAGGGGGGTTAATGCGAACTTCGCCTAATGACCCAACTTAGTATTCACAATGTGAATTTATATAATTGTTATGAAAATTGTAATAGTAAGAATACAATGATATTTATGGCGAAAGAAGTAAGATATTAGTTAAGAATAAATCGATACTTATTTCCGTATCCGTTTGGTCCTGTTTGTTCATTAAAATTGTTTGTAATTGTAACTTATTTACTTCAGGCCGCCATGATGGATACAAATTGACTTATCATTCGTCAAAACAAAATATAAAATGGTCTCCTAAATTTGAGTACATTTGGTACATAATCCGAGGCCATCATTTTTTAAATATTGCGCATTTTAAAAATATTTTTGCATATTTTCTTACCTGTTGGAATTAAAGAAAATCTCGAAATGAATTAATTTGAGTACATTTTCCTGAAACTCACTCTGCAGCTATTATGTTTATATCGACTGAAATAACAAAATTATATAACTATGATTGGACAAAGAAACCTTGCTGTTTGCGAGGTCAGTCAGCGTTTAAAACATTTTCCCATGAATGGACACAAAGAAAGTTAAATATGAGTGAGAATTTATGGTCTAAATATTTAAATAATAATGAATTGGGGTAAAAAAATAAACACGTTTTGAATTAAATTGTGTATTATTTTAAACAACGAAAAGTAGTGCAACAAGGCATGATACGGGCGTCCAAACATGAAAGCAAATTATCAAAATACATTGTATAATAGATAAGAATAAATCACAACCTTGAAGACAAAACCTACTCTTGCATGTCATGCACTTATATGTTCTGGATGGCAGGATAACAAGAATGACAAACAAACAAACAAACAAACATATTTTTATTACCAAATCAAGAGCCAACAAGGAACAATGAGAGTAACATATACAAGGGAAGAGCATGATTTACAGAGAATATACTGTGCAAAGTCACATCTGCAAAAACTGAAACTAATATTTTAATAAAAGTGTAAAATATTATAATATGGGGTGTGAGAAAATGTTTTCAAAGAATTGTTTTCGAACTTGGGAACAAAATAAGGGATCGTTGCCATATATAAACCGTAAAAATCTTAAAACAAATTTAAAATAAAAACTAATAAAGAATAATTATATTATTTGATCAATAGTCTAACTTCTTAAAAATTGTTCCATAAAAATTATGAAAATATGTCAAATCATAATAAACTTGAATGGTTGATGAGCAATGAAGATCCATGGGTAATCAGTATATTTTCGACATATGTATACCAATGTTTTAAGTTACGATCTAGCTTTGCTTCTGTAAATAATTCCAGTATATCTTCATGATTTTTTAAATGATTTACTCTGTAATGTTCAATTTCATTGATTTTTTTATTGTGAATATATGTCAGAGATACGAAAGCCGGATAGTGTCAATAGATTTTTTTTTTTATTTTCTCAGTAAAAAAAAATCTCACAAAAACAAAATTATCTCGTTATTTCGAATTAAAAATATTTTTCTTAGAAAAACAAAACTTATTGCGTTATAACGCGATAATTATCTTGTTATTTCGAATTAAAAATATTTTTCTCGGAAAAACAAAACTTATTGCGTTATAACGCGATAATTATCTCGTTTGAACGCAAAAGTTATCTCGTTATTACGCAATAATTATCTCGTTATTTCGAATTAAAACTATTTTTCTCCGAAAAACAAAACTTATTGCGTTATAACGCGATAAGTATCTCGTTTGAGCACAATATATATCTCGTTATTACGCGATAATTATCTCGTTATTTCGAATTTAAAATATTTTTCTCGGAAAAACAAAACTTATTGCGTTATAACGCGATAACTCGTTTGTAAAAAAAATAAAGTACCATACAGCCACGCACATTACTTTTTCAGCCCCTACACCAGAAATACATTTGGCAACTGTCTAAAACTGCTCCAAACACATTGACATAAAATGGTCCCCCACCTCATAAACAGAAAACAGTGCTTTTTATTTCCCTTGAACAGTTTACACAAGGTAAAAGTATGGTCATTTAGACGTGAATTTTGATCCTATATTTGGTCATTTTCAGACTTAGTTCAAATGTTATCAAGAATCGTGTAAAGTGGTCTCTGGTAGGCGTACTTCTCGAAAATGAAATTAATTTATGCCACACTTTTATGTTTTCTTGAATACTTGCAGTCGAAAATCGCTGTAAAAAGCCTTTTGTTAAAATGTTATTCTGACTACCTGTTTATTGTGCCCACATCTAATGATTTATATTATCCCAAGTTTTCTTACTTTGACTCGATGAGTGCCCTGTGATTGTCTAAGTGTTTTTATTGTCTTCTGTTAGTTTTTTTTGTCGGGAAACGGATGGCAGCGATTGTAAGATCACTTGTCTTGTTAATTTTATGTTTGTTGACAACCCGGCATTTATGGATAATGAAGAGCATGGATGTAGCATTGCTCGACAATTAGAAATGAATTCAGCTCAAACTTGGTGCTAGGGGCCGTCTTGAACTTACTATGAGGTATGAGCAAAGCTCATTGTTGAAAGCCTCATGGTGACTTCAAGATGAAGAACATCAATAAAAGCGTTGTTCCATCGCTTTGTTTTACCATGTATTTGTAGAGACTGTCTCATGTACATTTACTCCATGTCCCTTCATTGCTTGTTTTGTGTCAATTTTAGGTATTTTACAGTGTTTGAGAGGATGGTACCACTCAAAGGACACCGAGAACCAAAACAAAAACTTAATTACAAATATTGTCAACATTGCATTCAAGTCGCAAGTTCAGTGGCTGAATCTTTTTAGTAAATGTATGAAAATGCAATTGAACTGCGTTTGTTCTGACGGTGTATGTAAAATGTGACCTGTTAGAAGAGTTTTCGAGAAGATTTACTGCATTCGCAAAATTAGTAAGCTGAATAAAATAAATTCCCGGGTAAATGGTCATACTTCTTTTAACAGAACAGAAAAAATCAAAAGGTCCAAAAATAGTTAACAACTGATCACCAAAAACATTTAAACACCGACTGAAAACGCCCAAAACACATTATCAGAAAAGAACGTGCCCTTCTCCTTATCTGGCTACTAGTAAACAGTTTCACACATCTAGTATGTCTTAGTAATTTGCGCCGGTACAGCATAATTCATCAATACAAATATCAAAGCTAGGATATGTCAATAACAAAATATCGAAGTTACTGTGTATTTATATTCTGTATATGTGCATTTCGACAACTTATGTCTATTCAGTATAGATCAAATAAAAAAAAATCAATGCGATGGCTGATTTTATTGATTAGATCTGAAATGTCACGCGGAAAGCGTCTTGACATTTCACTATCGATACATTGGCTAATTTGAATTGCGCTTGCTCCACTTCCCCCTTCAATTACAGTCCGGCTGGACACGTGATAACCGGTGACCTAAATATTATAGACAATATCAAACTAAGAGAGGTTTTTTCAAAAGGTCCCAAATTCCGTGAACCCCAGCATATCAACTGGAAGTACAACTTCAAAATTTTGATGGATGCAGTTGAGGACAATTCGAGGAAGTGGGCAAAGAAAGAGAAAGAAGATGTCGAGACGCTGTCCGACTGGATCAGGTCCATTAAGTCGTTAATTGTGAATCGTATTCGGCGTTTGAAAACATCAATGAAATCCAGAAATCCCAGTATATTTGAAGATCCCCTTGTTAGGAAAACTATGGACAACCTCCATTAAAATTACGTCATTGTCCCTGCAGACAAAGCTTCTAACAACATACTGTTCGTGTGTGAGAAACACTGTCTTGACTGTCTGGTTAAGGAGATGGGAATTGACAGTTCATCAGGGAACCCTACTTATACTCCCACTGCACTATCAAGGGAGGAGATTGTTGGAAATCACGACTCTGTTTTTGCATCCTTTGGCATCAAGGCGGATGATGATAACAGTCAGCTCCCGTACATCTGCTGGGTCCCTGGACTTCATGAGAGCCCATGCAGGCGGAGATTTATTGCGGCCGCTGGGCCACTTTCTGGGCTCCTTGCTGCTTTGTTGACCGCGGTCAGAGATGGCCTGAAAAGTTGCTGTGATAAAGTCTACTCCACGAGCGGCGTCAATCGGATGAGGATTCTAAAAAAGTCTAAAGATCTTCTGTCCTCTGGCAGTCTTGCCCATTGCCACAGCATACAAACCTTTGATTTTTCTACTCTTTATGCTACCCTGCCACACAATAAATTGAAAGCAGTGATTTCGGATTTGATACATCAATGTTTCTGCACGGAGGGCGGAGAACGCGGATACACTTATTTAGTGGTGGGAAAAGACGGGGCGTATTTTGTAAAGAACCGCACTGGGTCAGGCAGGAAGTGCACTGAGGGTGACGTGGTCGGGATGTTGGGGTTTTTGGTGGATAATGTTTTTGTCGAATTTGGGGGCCGTGTTTTTCGACGGACAGTCGGGATTCCCGTGGGAACTGGCCGCGCACCACTTTTGGCTGATCTCTTCCCTTTTTCGTATGAGGCGAAGTTTTTACAAAGGCTTACACAGAAAAAACAAAAACATTTAGCCCAGTCCTTTAGTTTCAGCTTCCGCTACATAGACGATGTACTTTCTCTTAATAATCCAAAATTCAAGGAATATTTACACTAGATCTATCCCTATGAGCTTGAAATTAAAGAGACTACCGATACACCTACTTCAGCTTCGTATTTAGATCTTTTAATTTACATTGACGAAAACGGACATTTGAAATCTAAGCTGTATGACAAACGTGATGATTTTAACTTCCCAATTGTGCACTTTCCCTTTCTGAGCAGCAATATACCTACCTCTCCAGCCTATAGAGTGCACATTTCACAGTTGATTCGTTACTGTCGGGCATGCAGTTTATACAGTGACTTTTTAGTTAGAGCAAAAACACTGTCCCAAAAGCTGCTTAGTCAGGGATTTGTTCAGCCTTTGTTACTTGCATCCCTTCAGAAATTCTATGGCCGTCACCATGACATCATTGACGTGTCTGTGTCCCAAATGAAAACGGACATTTTCAGCTAGATTTCACGTCTTCACGGATTTGACATAATCGGATTTGACTCAACCCTGGATTGATTCACTGATAGTGTGACGGGTGCCGCTAGCGGAGCAGGACATGCTTACCCTTCCGGAGCTCCTGATGTCACTCCCGGTTTTCATGGGAGTTCACACTATGAGTGCCTTAGTTCTTAATGTTATCTGTTTATTTCCGTGCATATTGTAGCTGTCTCACGTCCTTGTTTTATCTTTGTTTTTATCTGTTACCGTTTTTGCCATGTCTTTGTACTTCGATTTTTGTAGTCATCGCCTCCCTTGTTCCTTCGGTATCCTACTGCCGTTGTTTTGTTCAGTAAAGGTATGTCGTTCCCACGAGATACTAAGTCTTGGCAACGACACACTAAGCCGTGGCCACGAGATAGCTATGAGTATGAGCAAAACTCGTTGTTGAAGGCCTCATGATGTATGCGTATCCCGTGGCCGCGACTAATATGTCGTTGGGACGAGTTAGCATAGGATAATGTGATTGGAGCATTTTCAATAAGTTGTTATTTTTTTTATTTTTTTTATTTTATTTATTTTTTTTTTTTTTTNTATGTTAATGTGTTTAGAGCATTTTCAATAAGTTGTTAAATTTTTTTGGATAATTAAAGATTGTTAGCCTGTTAATGAAACTCCCCTTGTTTTCGATAGGCATAAGAATTATTTGACTACATTATTCAAAGTATTGTTTGTTTCAAGGAACCCCTGATTAGGCAGACTTGAGACCACAAAAATAAAAGCATTTCAAAAGAATATCATCCGTTTCATCTATTTACGAAAAGCTGCCGAAACACACTGGACATGTGAAGGAGCCGCGAAATGAATGTGCGAGACTCTGTGGTACCTTATTTTTTTACAAACGAGTTATCGCGTTATAACACTTTAAGTTTGTTTTTCCGATAAAAATATTTTTAATTCGAAATAACGAGATAATTATTGCGTAATAGCGCGATAATTATTGCGTACAAACGAGATAATTATCGCATTATAACGCAATAAGTTTTGTTTTTCCGAGAAAAATATCTTTAATTCGAAATAACGAGATAATTATTGCGTAATAACGAGATAACTATTGCGTTCAAACGAGATAATTATCGCATTATACCGCAATAAGTTTTGTTTTTCCGAGAAAAATATTTCTAATTCGAAATAACGAGATAATAGTCGCGTTATAACGCAATAAGTTTTGTTTTTTTTTTTTTTTCGAGAAAAATATTTTTAATTCGAAATAACGAGAAAATTTTGTTTTTGTGAGATTTTTTATTTACTCAGAAAATAAAAAAAATCTATTGACACTATCCGGCTTTCATACAGAGATAACCCATGATTGGATTAATAGAGATTAATACATGACCTTTTCCATATCAGCACGGTTATCATCCCGAGACCCCCATATCAGCCCGAGGCGCCAGCCGAGGTCATGTCTTAATCTGTTTATTATATACTTCCAATTAGAAATTATCATCACACCCGGGCCGAAATAGCCATATCACCGGTCTGATATGGATATTTCAGAACGACGCCGTCTGATATGGCCATATCAGACTGGGTATATGATATGGACTGTTTACTTCCGGCTATATTGCATATGCAAAACAGAACATATCTTCGCTAAATATGTAATAAATAAAACTACTAAACACGAGGGGACTTTATAAACATAAGTGGATGATATAAATCAGATAATGGTTTTATGAAATAAAAACGATACGCTAGGCTATGGAATAGCCTTGAATAGAAAATTGCGTGTTTGATCAAGGACGTATATTCAGAAATATACATCCTTGGTTTGATTGACAAGGGTGTGGTGGCTTATGATGTATTTGTATACTCAAATCAATACTCGAAGTAAGCCTTTCTCGGTACTTCTTTGTAATTTCTTCTATTGGTCTGCACATGTGATAAAACAGTCATTGATTCGATCAAACCTCTCATTTTTTGCCAACAGCAACTCAAAGTAGTTTCGTGCTTTTGTTTTTTGTTGGTTTTTTTTTGCATTATCCTAGGGTATTGCTTTTTTTATCTTTTATCCCTCAACAGAGACAAACTTTATTAACTAAAATGTATACATGTATTGAAGCAGTGCATTTGTGTAAATGCTTCCTAGCAATTCTGAGCATTTAATACTTCAACTATGGCTTCAGGTTTCACAGACAATCCTTACAACAAATGTAACTGAGGGGTTTTTCTAGCGCAGCATGCTATGACCACAACATATTCACAACAAATAAATATGCACCTAGTTAGTACTTGCTTAATTTAATGTGATTGATGCAATAATAAACCTTAAACAGCACACACAAATAAACACCGGTAGCTCTTTATTCTTCTGCAAAAAACGCAATTCAATCTTTCAACCTTTCGTTCTCCGTTGCCTAAGTATCTCAACAAACTACAATCACGCTTTGTTTAACACAATTGAAAAGTCTTTTATAGTATTTATATATTATTGATTATTGCACAATACCTCATCTTTATTTATTAACTTCTGGTTTTAAATTTATACATTACTGTTCTTATTCTTTTTATCATATCTATATTTATAAATCTGGCTAAGCGATATTGCAATACCAATCCCATCATCCTCTACAAACTTGTTCCCAGTACCACCTATAGTAAATGTTTGTAATACTTTTCAACTTCCACAAGGAAACAGAAAAATTAAACCCCGCCCCGTTTTATCAGGACGAAACTGGACGCCATTTTGATTTTCGAGAATTTGGTCAATAGTCTTCTGCGCATGCGTTCTCCTCACTGCGCAAGCGTACTCCTCACATCCCCCAAGAACTATCTATATAGCTAGTCTATTCCATAGCCTAGCTAACTATTGTTTTGTATTTATTGCATTGTTAGTTCTCGAAGACGCACGACCACCTCCACGAGAGAACTCCGGTACGATCGTGAGGACTCGGCAACCATTCAACGTGTAGAATGGGTCTTGGTCTCTCAGGCCAAGACATGCAGGCTAATGGCGGCGCATACCGTAGTTAGGGCTTTGAGTTCTTCAAAGTCCTTCTACAAACCAAAGTTCGACCCACCAAGGTAGCTGGATTGCGAAGTCTAACGACAGTCAACCAAACACAATGGGAAGAACAGCGTTCCGAAATTATATTGCAATGGAGTGGGCGTCCCTCCAGGTTTAAAATGCCGTGAGAGACCTATACAGGTATTCAAGGCGATAAACCACCATACTACTACTTGTATTGTTCCATACGTAACTTAGTTTTGCAGTATAATGCACTAGACATTTAAAAGCGATACAATAAACAAATTTGATATGAATGCAGCAAATGTTTGTAAGATACAATTCATCATTTCAAACCTTCATTTTGAAGCATTATTATCCAATACACAGTTGATGAAATATATATTTCCCCGAAAAGTATATCAATCGCGAGACGGAGTAAACATACATATCAACAGTCAAAAGCAACTGATAATCAAATTCGGCTAAAGTGACAAAGTCTTGCTACGAAAACAATAAAAATATAGAACTTATGTTCCCAGGTATAGAGTACGAGAATGGCGTGCGTCCACCCTTAAACAAAAATTTTTCAAAATTAGGGTTTTGTCCATCGATTTGTCAATAAATTTGCATTTTGCTCCTAATACGCTCCTCAAACTTGAAATTCTGAATCCGCCAATGGTTGCTTTTGTATCATCTTAGTAAATGTATATTTTCCATACGTACTAGGGTTCTACATGTGATTGACCATTACCATGCTGTACCGCCGACTTTTTAAAGCAAAAGGATAAGTTCACTTAAGGTAGATGGGTAGTCCAAATTTTTTTTCCATAGAATTTCTTTATTTTCTCAGGAAAGTTTCCTTATTATATTAGCATTGAAATAAAAAAATAAAAAGGGGGGTCACCGTGCTTGTTTTTAAAATAATTGATATCAAAATAATCAAATATTTCTAATGAATATATAGGGAAAAACAGGTATTTGGTTGTTTTCTTTAAAACTATTCCATAGATTTCTTTCTATTTTACACATATGTTAGCCCTTTGAACATACTTTCAAAACATATAAAGAAAAATGGGGGTCACCGAATTTGTTTTCCATATAATTTGAAATATGTGAATTTTCATAGTGATACATTGTATCTATGTAAAATATTTTCATCAGATTACCTCCCTTTTTCAAATAGCGTCTTCCAAACTATTTAATTATCAAATTACCAAACATCATCCAATTAGATAAATACATGTTAAATTAAGTCAATGTAGATCCTTTGCTTTTTGTGTCACTAATATAATAATTATTGATGCATTACAAATAAAAATATTTGCATATTTAAAAAGCAGATGATACCACAACAGTATAAATAACAAATTCAAAATGGCGGAAGACTACCGATCTACCTTAAATAATTATATAAACTTACTATATCTGAAACATGTTTCTTAATCCTGTTGCAAAACTCTATACCAATCTAAAGATGGCGTTTGTATGACTCGGTACTTTGTCGTTTACAGTAGATAAAAACATCACATTTGTGTAACAAGGACAAATTTTAGTCCATACAGTGTTCGTTTAAGTTTTTTTCTTTGAATGCAATAATTTCAGACTTGCTCAGGAGCTTTCTATTCCATTTTTAATCTTTTGGGGATAATTTGATCTACTTTTGTACAGCAATTAAATAACATAAGATAAAATATAATATCTTATGTTGTTTAATTGCTGTACAAAATATTTAACCTTTTAACGCAAGTCATCAATACTTTTTATTGTATTTTTGTGTTTTTACCAACCAGTGGCGGGTCCAGACTAACTGCTAAGGGGAGCGGGGACCAATAAGTTTTTCAAAGGGGGGGAGGGGGCGGTACCCAATTTTCCGACCTTATGGGGAGGGCCCGGGCCCACCATACCCCCCTCTAAATCCGTCACTGCCAACTGTTGCACAGCATTAAAACCAAACACAGTATTGTTATTTCATCGAGATGACAGTGTATTTTATTTACCTCAACATCTGTAAATATATTATGCATTTGTCTATCTCCAAACAACCTGACATTTACTTTATACTTAGTAACACATGTTCATGATTTCCAATATAAGGGATATTATATGTTATTCAGGTTTCAGACGGCTGACATACCCTGGATGTACACACCCAACGGCAGGTCGGAGTCGGCCCCTGAATAAAGAGTAAATAGTATTATTGCGTATTTCATGTTAGCATTGTTACAGATCCGATGTAAGCCATATTGGCCTGAGGCGCATATGGCTGAACTGAAGTAAGCACCGTGAAACGTTTGGTGACTGCAAAGGAGCTTACCGAGGAATTAAAATGTCGAAGGATTCGAATCATAAAGGGAAAAGCTTGTGACTGGTATTTCTCGAACAAATGTCAATGTGGGAGGGAATGATTCCTCGCGGTACGACGATCGATGAAACACAAATGTCACTTTCGTTATGTACCATATAACTCCGGCAACGACTGCCACTGCAAATTTGAAAAATGAAAACTTATTTAAATGTTAACAACAAAGAGTTAGTCCAACTAATGGCAAATTTAAGTGTCATTATGGTACCCAAACCACGGGCCTCACAATCTTCCATGACGAGAAACGGGTGTCAGTGAAAGTGCCAGGTGCCTAAATTCTGTTGAAAAACATCTAGCAAAACTAGAAACAGAAAGACCCCCCCCCCTGCTACACTTCTTAGCAAATATCAAAAAGAGTTTGTACTTATACTATAACTAATCCGAGATTCTGATTATCGCAAAATATTCAACGAATGGTCGTTGCGTTTTCGATGTTAATCCGCTGAGACGTTAACTTAACAACAACGTTGACAACGTATATTGTGACGTCACTTCCTAGAGTGAAATTATGGAAAATAATTTCACTGTTAATTATCACTTTTAAATCACTGAGAAATTTCAATCTTTCGCCGCAACCTATATAATAAATTGGTTTATTGACTTCAACGTGGAAAGACATAAGTTGCCGAAATGGACATCCACAGACAATTTCGGTAATTTACGTTAAATTTTACGCAATGTATAAAGTACATCATATGTTCTGAACATGTCAGCGTGAAAAAAACACTTAAGGTTAAATATCCTATTTTCAGTTAAATGTTAAACCTATGAGAATTTTAAAACATGTTCTAAAAATGTTTAAAGAAAAAACAAGATTTGCTAACTATCGGTACGATGGTACGTTGGACTGATCAATTTCTAGTCGATCAGTCAGTGCAGTAAAAAAATCTTTTCGAACTCAATAAAAAGAGACAAAAGGAAACCCCTACAATAGCAATAATACAATCGACAAGGAACTGCAGCCAGCCGGTTAATTGGTACCAAACTTCGATTTCTCTATCCCGCTTCCATATACATGTAGTATAAAAAAAGATACAAACAATTAAAACCCAATACCAGATAGACTAGTTAAGAAAAAAAAAACTGAACGTAATTTGGAAAGAATGGTCAAGGACTGCTGGCCGCTAATCTTCCGGCTTTCCCAAAAAGCGTAGTCTGCTGGTAGAACATTGTTTCGAAGTCATTTACTATTTCAATATAGACATCGACAGTCTTAAGTCTTGAAAGGTTCCATATCGCCTCTGTCCCTTCTGAGACCGTTACCATGAAGTTTGCATATGCTTACATCCTTATTTCATCTCAAAATCTTTGAATCAAAAAGTTTCTAAAAATCCAATTCCAAAAATTAACATTTGAATACAAACTTACCTTTACGACTTTTAAATCAAATCAAGCTTTTGACGCAGGTCTATTTTGATAAAATGACCTATTAATGGCATACTTTACAGTTACATGGTAGTACAAAACACTATTATGACAATTGAAAATATTTTCTCACTTTTTTTCGTGATACTGCATTCGATGTTGTCGAAATTTGGTAGATAATATAAATGGAATCTGATGAGATGAATTAAGAAATTATTATTGTTGCTATAGGTTGTGGGCATTTTAACATGGGCTCGAATTATTTTCGATATCACATGTATTTTATCCGGAGCGTTGGCGAGGGACATAATAATCGAAAACACTTGACCAGAAACCATGTAAAAATGGCCACAATCTATGAAAAGCCATGAATTATTTTGATTCTATATGGGAATTAAAGTATATACTAAAAGCGTTATATTGATATACTAGCTATTTCTTATACCATGGACCTATTTGCACAGCTAAATCATGCCACAAATATTATAATTGCATATATAAAGTTGTCCATATGTGAACTGATTCATCGATAAACGAATACCAAACAAAAAGGCGGAAAAGAAGAGGAATTTTGAAAATAAAAAATCCAAAAAAAAATGTAAATTCCGATGAAAAACAAATGGAGAGATCATGGCCAGTACAAAACATTTAACAAAAATGAACAAAACACGCTGAAAACTAAGGCAATGGCACTAGCAGATTTAAACTGGAGGTATCACCAGTTAGTGCTCCGAAAGGGTAAGCATGACCTGTACTGTATGTGGCACCTGTCACACAACCACCAAAATACAGCGTTGAAAGACCTGTTTGGTGGCTTATTCTTTAACTTCATTGTGCGACTCTTAGACAAATCTAATTGAAATACATGTTACATGTGGTTCCTTTATTTAAAGTTTCCGACCATTTTTTTACCCGTGTTCATTTGCCGGATGAAATAAAAAGTTGCAATGATTCACCATTATTTCCGGATTTCACGATTACGTACAGCCCGTAAACGATGATGTATTATATAGAAGTATTCTACGTACGTCACTTTAAATTGTTGATTTTTTCAAGGTTAACTAGGAGATATTATTCAATTATTAATCTCATTTCAATGTTTATTTCAAGGTTAACTTTATCATTTTTCACTATCATGTATAATTAAGAAATATTATTCAACTGGTGTGTTGGAGATCTTTCAAGGTTAACTTTATCTGTTTTTACTTCATTCAGACGGTATGTTAATATAAGAAAGATAACAGGAAACACCTACAATGACCGTAAACCACAATCACATGTCACAATCCACCAGGGAACCGCACGAGAAAAACAATAAAATGACAAAAGACAAACATGGACAACGATAGGAACTCGGGATAGCCGGACTTGGTACCGGCACTAGCAAGAGCTAGCGGTAGGGTTAAACCGGTTTATGGGTACCCAAACCTCCCCTTTCTCTATCCCGGTATCTATAGTATAATAAAACATACAAATAAAACCCAATACAGGTAGACTACTAACTCCAAGACCACAATCTTGAGAAGGAAAGAAAAAGACAAAACGTAATTTAGAAAGATGGGTCGAGGAGTGCTCGCCGCTAAACTGCCGGCTAGCTCAAGGAGCCTAGTCTGCTGGTAAAACACTATCGCACTACGGAATAAAGATCAAACTCAAAACTCTCCGAAGGGTTTCAATTGGTAAAGAATTATCATAGATTTCAGTAGACATCGGCAGTATTAGTGAGAGGCCAGTATACCTGTAATATCTTCAGGTCATTGGATCCCAGAGCCAATTTAACGGATTCCTGAAGAATATCCTGTCAATATCCCCTATTACGTAAAGAATGTAAGTTACGTTCCAGTTTTTCTGGATTTTTTATCAGTTTTTGACATTTTTCAACAACATTTCCATAAAATCGAGGGTGAGAAATGCCCTTAGTAATAAGCTGTTTGCGAGTCGCACCATATTTAGAAATCAAATCTTCATATCTTCTATAAAACTTCTTAAAGGTGTTAATCAATTTATGAAATCTGTAACCTTGTTGTAAAAGTTTGGATGTGATAGTAAGGTTACGCTCATTAAAGTCGTCAAGAGTAGAACAGACGCGTGCGAACCGTACTAGTTGTGATATATACACCCCGTATGATGGAGCTACAGGAACGTCGCCATCAAGAAAAGGGAAATTAGTAACTGTGAAATCAAAATCATCCCTTTTATCATAAATTTTAGTTTTAATTTTGCCAGAGTCAATGATGATAGTAAGATCAAGAAATGGGCAGTATTTAGAATCATCTTTTGCTTTCTTGCGGGTATATGAGGTCGACATAGTCTAAAAACTGGGGATTGTCAATAGTAAGGATATCGTCGATGTACCTGCTGTTATCGTTGAAAATTGAAATAAGTTGATCACTGTTTTGTACGGTTCCATTCTGTAGTTTTTTCATAAAGTCCCGTTCGTAACAGAACAGAAAAAGATCTGCAATGAGAGGTGCACAATTTGTACCCATGGGAATTCCAATGACCTCTGTCGATAAACGATGTTGCCAAAACGAACAAAAATATTGTCCAGCAAAAAATTCAGTGCCTTAATCATGTCATCACAAGTCCAGGAACTATGATTATTGTAAATGATATTAGCGAAGAATCCTTGCTTTTTATTACAACAAATGAACTGTAGACCAGAAAATTTGAAAGACCATTTAATAAGTTGTCCCAATTTTGATTTAATCAATTTAAGTAGAAGGGTTATATAAAGTGTAGAAAAATCATAACTGTCAATAGACGAAACTTTACAATGCCGCATTGACATCCCATCGCTAATATACAAGACAATGAAGCTACGTTTTCAAACACTCTAATACAGTTTAATGTGGCATTTCCTATATTGTTTACCTATTACGGTTTCCCTAGACACAACTCTTTCCCGACGAGAAGCAGAGGGAAATAGTTGATGTCGAGGGAAACAATAAACTTGCTATCATTCGAATAGCCAGTGAATTGGTGTTTTATTGTACCGAATTGTTTCCCTCGACATCAACTATTTCCCTCTGCTTCGCGTCGCGTCGGGAAATAAATGTGTCTCGGGAAACCATAACCTTGCTATTGTCCTCATAGCCAGTAAATAGGTGTACAATATAGGAAATGCGACATTAAACTATAAAATTGCAATATTGTACCATGTTGTAAAATTATACAATATCTCTAAAAGCACTATATCGATCAACTGTAAATTTACCATTGTCGACAACTCAATGAAATAGAAAAAACATTTGGAAGACCATAAAAGAGAAATTTGTAAAATCTGATGCAAAAATAATAACCAAAACGAACTTTAAAAAAGCAGCTGAGGATAGAACAGAAAATAATTAGGCCACACGAACATCAAGGATATAAGAGATTAAAAGTTTTAGGGAAAGGTGTTATAATTCTACTGTTGACAGTTTATTGTGCTGCTGAATACAAATAATTTTTAACGGTGCCGAAAAAGTTCAATCTATGCACTGACTCAGTCGAAACAGTGTACTATTCATGGACAGTATTTCCAAAAATATCAGAAAATATTATAAACATGTCAAACGCCTTTTTTTCAATCCAAATCATTGACCGTCATGTTTCATGTTATACAATTCAATAATAGCTATTCTTTGACTTGCTGAACACCTGGTCCAAATCTCCCTAGATGTTTTGAGCTTGATTTTCGATAATATATATAAAAGTCTAGCCTCCCTAGGTTAGACATAAGTTAAGCAGTGAACACACTTTGACCCATCTTTGATAATTACGTAGGGGAGAACGGGAGATTTGGGTGCCTAAAATAGAAGTAAGTCTACCGCTAGTTTTTAGCTCATCTGGCTATGCCAGGGTGAGCTTTTGCCATCCCTTGGAGTCCGTCGTCCGTCCGTCCGTCCGTCCGTCGTAAACTTTTTTTCAAAAATCTTCTCCTCTGAAACCACTGAGCCAATTTAATCCAAACTTAGCCTGGGTCATCACAAGGGTATGTAGTTTAAAAAATGTGTTCGGTTAGTCCGAGGACAAAACAACATGGCCACTGTTACTAAAAATAGAACATAGGGGTAAATTGCTGTTTTTGGCAAATAACTCAAAAACCGTTGCAGATATCAAAACTCATATTTGAAATGGGATAAAATTGTTCAGAATGACAAGATCTATCTACCCTGCAATTTTGAACAAAATCGGAAAAACCATCTCAGAGTTACAGCCCCTTTTCCGTAAAATTTTCAAAATTTATGCATTTTAATTTTTTTATTTCAAAAACTGTAACAGATAGAGGTGAAGTGTAAATTAAAAAAATGTTCAGCGTATCAAGATCTACATAGTCTGAAACTTTGAAGAAAATCCAACAGCCTGTGTAGAAGTTATTGACTCTTTTTCACCAAAAAAAAAATCCAATGCCATATGGTTATGGGTAATTTCCCTTTAAATTCTGTTTTCAAATCTTTGGTTTACTTTTCTCTTTTAAGTTTTAAAGAAATTCCCTGCTATCACTTTATTAAAAATAATTATTTGTTACATAATCGAGAGCAAAAAAGTGTTTTTGTACAAAATTTTACATTTTTTTTTTGCAAAAACACTTTCATAATCTATACTTATTTCACAAATTAATAATAATTGTATATAAAGGTAATTATATTGTCAAGTAGTATGTTTTGTCCTTGCAAACATCTCTCTTAGATTAATATTGAAGTAGCATCTTAACATCATAGCCTGCATAATATTATAACTGACCTACATGGCTATGCCATGATGATCCTCTTGCCATCACTGTGTCAGTGATCCGTCCATCGTAAACTTTTCATTCAAACATCTTCTCCGAAACCACTGGGTCAATTGGAACCAAACTTGGGCACAATGGTCCTTAGGTGGCCCCTTAAAAAATGTCTGGCAAGTCCGTATCATATCCAAGATGGCCGCCAGCAAGGAACGCGGTTCAACATTGGACCCTATGATAAAGCATTCAAAGATCTTCTCTGCAACCATTGCGCCAATTGGAACCAACTTGGTCACAATAGTCCCCTTTAAAAATTTTGTCCGGCAAGTCTCCACGTCACCCAAGATGGCCGCCAGCGGGGAACTTTGTCCAAAATTAGACAATATTGCAAAAATCTTCTCCTCTGAAAATCTTGGCCGATTGGAACCAAACTTAGTCACAATGTCCTTAGGTGGCCCCTTTTAAAAATGTGTTCAGCAAGTCCACATTATATCCAAGATGGCCGCCAGGAGGGAATGTGTTTTTAACATTGGACCCTTTGGGGAAACATATTCAAAGATCTCCTCTGAAAGTACATGGCCTATCGGAATCATACTTAGTCACAATGGTCCTTACTTGGTCCCCTTCATAAAATGTGTCTTGCATGTCCGCATAGCAACCAAGATGGCAGTCAGCGGGGAACATTGTTTAACCTTGGATCCCATGGGAAATCATTTAAAGATCTCCTCTGAAAATACTATGCCAGTTGGAACCAAAGTGAGGCACAATGAACCTTGCATGGTCTTCTTCAAGAAAGGTGACATTCGGTCTACGCCCCTTCAAAAATAGCTGCCGGTGGGGAACATAGTTTAATTTTGGATCATATAACATCAGCAAACTTCAAAATGAGACCCTTAAACAATCAATAAACAAATTTGAAAATGAGAACCTTAAACGTTGTGATTATTTTTACTTATTGTGTCAGCCTTGACCCAGGTGAGCGATACAGGCTCTTGAGAGCCTCTTGTTGTAAGTACCAGTGCCAAGTCCGGGTGTCCAGATAACTGATCGTTGTTTACGTTTGTCTTTTTCTTTCATTCCTGTCCTTGCAGTGGTTGCAAATTTCTGTCCTCTGATTGAAATTTACAGTCATTGCAGGTTTTTTATGTTTTTTTTTTTCTGTAATTAGATTTTTTAACATTGTGACAATACCTCTACTTAAAAACAGATTTCTGACAAAAACAATGGTGATTTGGCATAATTGTCTGAAATTCTATTCCCCTTTTCGCTCTGTATTATGGTGGAAACCACTATCTGAAATTTTCT
>MJUU01073954.1:38697-50795 GCA_002080025.1 Modiolus philippinarum
GGGGGGGGTGTCAAAGAGAGAACAACCCAAAGGGGAGTAATAACAACTGCTGCGGCAGGTTAATCTAGGTTTATTGAGCCCAAAGCATTGTTCTATTGTTTGTTTATACCATGTATTTGAGGAGACTTTGTCTCGTGTGCATTTACTCCATATCCTCTCATTGTTTTTTGCAATAAACGATTCAACAGTTCAAGAGGTCTCTTTCTTTAAGGTTGTAACAGTATCATTTTGTAATCTATTTACGTTCAACCCCCGAAATCATTTGTCTATATCTAGGTTTCTTATCTTATGCTTTTGCAAAAAATATATATGCTCTCTATATTTTTAGCTATGGTATATTTGTTCTTGCAAAAAAAATGCCATATGAATACACAAACCTACTTTCAAGTTTTTGCATTTTCTTTTTTGCGGTTTCAAAATGTTTTTCTGACCACCTTGTCTCATGATTTCTTATCGCCGGTTTTCTTTCTATAGATTCAATGAGTGCTCTATGGTGGTTTATGAGTTATGATTGTCTTGTATAAGTCTTTTTGTCAGCAAGGTATGTAGGAACACTTTGCCGATTAATTTTATGTCTGCCGGCAATCCTGCATTCATGGGGTAAAAAAAAACATAACTTTAGCATTGTGCGACATCTTACAATGAATTCCACTCGAACGGGTGCTAATTTTGTCTTGAACTTACTATGAGGTATGAGCAACGTTCATTGTGGAAGGCCTTATTTTGACTTCAAGATAAACAACGAGAATAAAAGCATTATATTGCTTGATTTTGCCATGTATTTGTAGAAAATTTTCAAATGTGCTTTTATTCCGTATCCTTTCATTGTTTATTTAACATTTCGCGGATATTGCTAAGGTCAACCAAGTGGCAAAGGTTTTATTGTAATGAAGTCAAGATTAACATCCCAAGCTTACACAATGTGTTAGATTCATCTATGTCAAATGTCTACATTGTAGATATATCAGAAGTGAAAACCTGACAAATGTATACAATGTTGTCTTTGCACGACGGCGAGACAATGAAAGGTAGAGAGCTTGGGGTGTAAATCTTAATTTCGGTAAACTGAAAGTTTTCCCACTTGCTTGACCGCAGCAATAATTAATAAAAGTATGTGTAAATTTAAGTTTCTACAAATAGCAATGGAACAACGCTTTTTAAATCGAAAGCCGTGAAATGGCTGGAGAGTTGTTAAAATGACAAGAAAAAATCACGTGAGGCTTCAAGCCTATTAACAGCTGTAAAAGATGATCTTCGTGCTTCCGATAAAATATAGTGCGCAAATTTCTTTCAAAATCATATACATTGTGTATTTAAGTTATATTTCTTCATTTCCGTGAGTTCAATACGGTGTTGTTATATTTAATTGAAAACAATATGCATGTTTATCAAATTACTCGTTTTTTATATTGCGTCTCGGATCAATGCGCTTGCCGCGAAGTAATTTTTCAAAGATGAAAATAACATTTATTAACCTGTGACATATGTATTGCATATTTATAGCAATGAAATCGACATGCAAACGAAATCACATTTTTCAGGGCTTTCGAGTTTCAGCTCCATTGGAGCTTTGATATTAATTCATCAGCATAAATTAAACAGGCAAATTCATTTTAAAACTACAGTCATCCGTTGCCCGACAAAAGCACCAGTATCTCAAGTTGTTGACAATTGCAGTATATGAACAAAAACAAGGCACTCATCATACTTATAAATGAAAAGAAAAAAGATAAATATCGAGTAAATTTTTAATAAGGTTTTAAAATGTTCATTCGTCTATGAAAGTAATTCAAATTCATGTATCAATTTCTGTTTGGATCAGAGACGAATGACCTTTTGTGCTAACGTTTTGGAGTTTGGAGAAGACTTGAGGTCGGTATGTAAAATTGTCTGCATGCTTGGGTAACTTTAGAGTAAATATTCCGATTCAACAAAACGTGGAGGACTATTTTCTTGGTTAATTCGTAACCATTACACATATCAAAACATATGTGTCTCTTTGATAAACAGTTCATGTTTTACAAGAATCAAAGCTTAGAAAACGACTCAGATATCAAATTGTGCATCTTCTGTCATGATATAATCTTTATTGATAGATGGCTTATAATACAAATTCTACACCGATAACTTTACTAATTCAAATATCTAATTGACAGAAGATTAGCTGCCGTTTCCAACTTACTATGAGGTATGAGAATTGATAATTGTTGAAGGTCTCGTCAAGATGAGAACAACATCAAGGTGACTCCAAGATGGAGAACAACAATAATAGTTTTGTTCCATACATTGTCTCATGTTCATTTACTCCATATCCTTTCATTGTTAATTTAAAAATCTCTAGAATTGTTCAGCAGCAATGTCTGATACCTACAAGATCTGTAGCTATTTTGCAATAAGACTTCAGCTCATCTTTCAAAAAAAAATATGAAAATTATTTGTGCAGTATTTGAAACTTGTTAAAAAAGAAAACCGAATTTCTCTGCTTTTATTGGAAATATCAAAGGAACATAAAACAGATCTGAATTGAATGTTGATCTTTTTGGTTTCAATTTTGTTGGTTGTTTGAGTTTTGTATCTTTTGTTTCCGATGTATTTGCCGTATCTTTCGGCTTTAATTTATGCATTTGTGGAGAGTATTCTACTGCCCTTGCGATGTTAAAGTTATATATGAAGACTTACTAAATGCCGAATGAACTATATTTAGTTTCTGCATCTATTTTGACAACTTCGACAATAAATTTTCTATTGCAAGTATCAAAATAAAATCTTTTTTCGGGCCAGCATCTAAGTACTGAATACATGTACTTGGGCCACAAGCATAGGCATCAATACCTAAGTAAAGTACGAACAACGAAATTTGCCGCACCTTAAATCACTCTAGCTATATTGTTATAAAAAGACCATAATAAAGCATACATTTATCACTGTTCTAATTTTTTTGGCCGCTACTATTGGTATATTTACCGAAATAATCAAAGTTCAAATAAAAATATTTTCCATAGACCTCAATGTTAATTTCACTCAAAAAAAGAAATGCCATGTGGGAGAGATTGGCGAATAATATACCGAAACCAAGAAACCAGTGAAAAAACTCCCAAATGCATTTATTTGCATATTTATAGGGTGCTTGTTTGTTGTGTATTCGGATATCAATTTACAAACAGAATTTTGATATGTTTACTGATTTACATAAAATGTTGCGGTAAAGATGAGAATAAAATTTGCAGAACCAATGTCCACTTACAATTCACTTTGATTAAAATAAATTTGTTTATGGATAAAAAATTTCGATGATACTTAACCAAGTATTTACATAATTGCCTTTTTGCTACGAAATCGAGATTAACTCCCGACCCAATCGATAGGCCCCGGGCATTATAACAATTAAAAACAGCTGTTCAGTTAACTAGGTATACGCCCTCTGTTTTTGACCCAAATTGTCTGTTAAAATAACATAGAAGGGTAATGGAAAACTTTATCATCCTTTGTTGTAGATTTATGATAATGCATGGCCTGAAACGGCAAAAAATTAACTTTCCGTTGGTGTATGCCAAATTATACTTAAACATTTACTAAAAAAAGATTTTTGTAGAAAAGTCGCGGCAAATTTTGTTGTCTGCTTTAGTTGCATAATCAGCGGTAAATTTCGTTATGCTGTAAGTAACTACTCATCAGCAGTATAAAAACAAACAATATGGAAAGCCATAATCCAAAGATAATCAGAAAAGAAAAACTCATTACCAAAAATATGGAAATAGGAGGCCAAATTCAGTACCAAGGACATCCACCGAGTACCAAACACGAAATGAGGCCTCAGTTTTTAAGGGATTAGAATTTAGATAAAAACAGTAAATATCTATAAAACGCAAGGTAAGGATTTCATGTCTGACAAGTCTGACAATTGGGCTGATGAATAACCTCAGGCACCTCTGGTCCACCAGCAGTGGCATCGGCCCAATGGTTTCAAATTTCAATCAATACACTAGTTGCTTTCTAATTGGAGAGGACTTCATTTAATGTTGTAATAATTTGTGTCCAATTCTCTATTAGTTGCAAATAAAATATGTTTAGTTGTAGTTAACACTAGTTGCACAATAAACAGCAGTAGCAAGGACCTCCACCTGCAACTTATGTTTCTCAATGTAGATTGAATCAAGGCACGAAGAATACAATACACTGAAAGATTTATAAAAGACTAGTAACTGTTCAAAGTACAATTGCTTGGTATTTTCCAAAGTTGTGTTATTATATTGGCATCATTGATTGTCATAATAAAGTGTCTTTTTTACCTCATTTTATGGATCACTTCTTTCTTACTTAAATTTTTTTGTGATGAAATTAATGAAGGGAAAATAACAAAAAACGCCTACAATGGCCGAAAATTACCATTACATGTCACGTTCCCAACAGGGAACTGCACAAGAAATATACCAATTAAAAGACAAAAGTTAAAAACAATGATAGGAACCCGTTATGGACGGACATGGTACCGGCACTAGCAAGAGCTAGGAGTTAAACTGCATTACGGGTTCCCAACCCTCCTCTGAAAGTTCCTTTTTATCTTCAAAGACTTTCAAGTTATTTGCATAAAACCTTGCATCAGAAATCAAAAATGAGTTTTTGATTCATAGACCGAAACGGTTGTTTCATTAATTGTTGAGTTAATGTCACAAATGCAGGCTTAAAAAGACACCCATTTTCTCTATTGCATTTAATATTTAATCGGCTTCGGGTGTTTTTGCTCACAAGTTTAACCATGTTTAGGAAGACAACAATTGATCGGTTTCACGGGGTCAGTATGATTGAGCCCCGTTTTTTTCAATTTTTTTTTATCACTTATTACATTCATTCAAGGGAGAAAATTTTCTAATGATTCACCTACGGATTCACACATTATGTCCACAATATCTACCAACACTTTGCAAACTTTCCTACTTTTACCCCTTACACGAAGATTATAACAAAATTACCGAACACAGTTTTTAAGAGCCAAAGTCCATGAAAAAGACAAATCGGGTGGATTGAAAATTACACCCTTCCAAAGTAATAGGTTTGTCCAGGACAAGGAAGCTAACATCTATGAACAATGCTCACCAAATGCTTCAAAATTCACTTCTGAAGCCACTCCCAATATGCTATTGCAATGATCAGAAAAAATTGCAATGAAAAAAGAAAGGCTTTCCAATGGAGAAATACATATAATGATAGAGACCATAGGATCATAAAGTGTTATACCTTCTTGTTTACCATAACTTATCTATGTTCTTCATGGCAGCAATTATTTCATTTGTATGATTATCAATTCTGGTAACGATTGCTTTTTGTAGTTTACCGATCAGAGTGCTAAGATATAAAAATCGAAAGTATTCGAGCACTCGGGTACAACGATTTTTTGTTTGTAAATGGCCATATTGTGCTGTGATTTTTTTGTGTAATGAAAATATTTTTTCTAATGTTCAGATTCCATACATTCTTGTTTTTCTAATAATAGTGCCTCTGTGGCAAGCACTTAATATTTCAATAGATCTCAAGGGCCAAATAAATGAAATTCCGGCTTTCAAAATTGGTCGTGCACTGAAACCACTTAAAAAACTTATCTATGTACGTTGTTATATAGTTGACACATTGTTTCTGGTTCAAGATATGTAAATATAAAACAATACCTACTTTTATTCCATAAACATTAACTTAACGTCAACAATAAACAAACAAAAGTGAATTTTATCAGCTATATAAAATATCATTTTTTTTTTCTTATTCTCTATAAAACGGGTAATTTTCGCGACAGTTTTATTTTCGAGAATTTCACGTTCGGAATGGAAGTCCCATAAATGGTATTTCGCCATTCCTGCGTCTTCTACGTCCTCTGCTGTCATTCTGTCGCCATGTTTCACTTAGCGTGTCTATTTGCACTTGTATACTCCTTTGATAAAGAAAAATAAATGTCGAAACATTGGACATATTTGGATTTCGGTTTTTACCCTTTAATTTCAAATGATATTTTTATGGTGATTTTGCCTTAGCCTAATTTTATTGTTTTACAATTTTATATATTATACTTTCATCTTCGAGTAAATATATCTGATTCGAACGGACGGAAATTTTTATTTTACAATACATTTAACAGCTATCGTTATGGGCATCACCAATCACAGGCTGTTCAAACCTGTAAAAACTTCTGCAAATAAACCTGAAAACCGATCATTTCTTAAAATTCAGTTCGCTAACAAAGGCCTAGATGCCATTAAACTCTCAAACATTCTACACAACAAAGCAGTGAAATCTAACATTCCCCCTATTTGAGAGACCAATCTGTTCCACTTATCTCTTATTCCCACACTAAATCTATTGCGACCACTTTTTTCAATCACAAAACGGGTATTGCGTGATTTCCAAATTGATGACTTTAAAGCCAAACCGCCTGATTGCACCTGCTCCTCTTCCCCATTCAACTACAGTCCTGCTGGACACTTGATAACCGGTGACCTAGATATCGTTGAAAACCAAAGATTACGAGATATTTTTTTCAAAAGGTCCAAAATTCTTTGAACCCAGCACATCAACTGGAAGTATAACTTCAAAATTATGATGGATGCAGTTGAGGACTATGCCAGAATGTGGGCGAAGAAAGAAAAAGAAGATGTGGAGATAGACATTGTCAGAATGGATCAGGTCGATTAAGTCATTAATCATTAATCGTATCCGGCGCTTTAAAACATCTATAAAAACTAGAACGCCCATTATATTTGATGATCCTCTTGTTGCAAAAACATTGATAAACCTCCAGGAAAAATACGTCATAGTACCTACAGACAAAGCTTCTAGCAATATTGTGTCTGTATGTAAGAAACACTATTAAGACTGTCTTGTTAAGGAGATGGGCATTGACACTTCATCTGACAATCCTCCTTATACCCCAACTACATTATTAAGGGACGAGATAATCGCAAATCACACTTCTGTGTTAGCATCGTTCGGTTTCAAAGTGGATGAAAATGACAGTTATCTCCCTTACATTTACTTGGTGCCTAAGTTTCGCAAGAATCCCTTCAAACAGAGATTGATTAATCCTAATTAGTAATTTGTGTAATAGTTTGATTTGATTATTGTTTCTATGTACATCATATATATTACAAGTTATTAATAAAATATGTTTTCACTAACAGAGATTCATTGCAGGATCTGCCAGATGCACCACTAAGAACCTATCCAAACTCCTTACCACTTTACTGACTGCAGTTAGAGATGGTCTAAAAAGCTTCTGCGAAAAGGGTTATACCACGAACGGCGTGAATCAGATGTGGATTCTTAAAAATTCCAAAGATCTCCTTGAACAGCTCTCCTCAAACAGTCTCGCATCCTGCAATAGCATTCAAACGTTTGATTATTTTACTCTTTATACAACTTTTCCACATAATAAACTTAAAACAGTAATTTCTGATCTGAAACATCAATGTTTCTGTACCAAAAACGGAGAACGCAGGTATTCCTAGTTGGTAATAGGAAAAGATAGAACATATTTGTTTAGAAACACACTGAGTCAAACAAGAAATACAGTGAAAATGACGTGATTTTTGATTGACAACATTTTTGTTGAATGTGGAGGCCGCGTTTTTCAACAGACATAGGGATTCCTATGGGAACAAATTGTGCGCCATGTTTAGCTGACCTTTTCCTTTTTTCGTATGAAGCAAAGTTTTAACAAGGGCTGATACAACAGAAACAAAAACAACTAGCCCAGACTTTTAATTTCAGCTTCAGATATATAGACGATGTACTTTATCTTAATAACCCAAGATTTAAAGGATATTTACATCGCATCTACCCCAGTGAACTTGAAATTAAAGAGACAACCGATACACCCAATTCTGCTTCATGCCTTGACCTTCTGTTATACATTGACGAATATGGGCGTCTGAAATCTAGATTATATGCCGAACGTGATGATTTTGACTTTCCAATTGTGAACTTTCCCTTTCTCTGCAGCAATATATCTACCTCCCCAGCATATGGAGTGTATATTTCACAATTAATTCGTTACTGTAAAGTACATGTACATACAGTGGCTTTGTGGAAAGAGCAACAGCACTGTCACAAAAACTGCAGAGTCAGGGATATGTTCAGCCGTTGTTACTTTCGTCCCTTCAGAAATTCTATGGCCGTCACCACGACATCATAGATAGATATGAAATGTCAGTGTCACAAATGAAAACTGACCTTTTCAGCTAGATTCACGTCTTCCCGGATTTGACATTACCGCTTTTTCAACTTTACCCTGGATTGACCTACTGACAATGTGACGGGTGCTGTATACAGAGCAGGACAAGCTTAACCTTCCGGATCACCTGATGTCACCCTCGGTTTTTAAGGGGGTTCACACTGTTAGTGTTTTAGTTTTTTGTGTTGTCTTGCTGAATTTAAGCTTTGTCTTCGTTAGTTATGTGTGTGGTACCGATTTGTCCTCGTCTTTGTCTGATTACTATAGAGACTTACAGAAACTTCCCAAAATTTTACCTTGGTACTGTTTGAGGGTTAGAGCAGTAACACGTACCATGGATTTTAATCGGTTTGTCTACGGGTTAGAAAATGGCATTAACCGATCACCTACCAAACAGATCTTTCAAAACCATAAATGCCTCACTTACTATGTGACGGGTGCTGTATGCAGGGCAGGACAAGATTACCCTTCCGGAGAACTTGATGTCACTCCGTTTTTGAGAATTCACAATGTTAGTAGTGTTCGTATGTTTTGTGGGCATGTGGTGTCTTTGGTCTTCCGACTTCTGGTGTACTTGCTTTTGCCTTGTCTCTGGACTTTGATTTATATAATCTTGTGTTTTGTTCCTTCGGTATTCTACCGCCGTTGTTTTCCAAATGTTTTGATTTGATCTGCACTAAAGAGACATAAGTTGTCGAAATGCGCATAAACTTAATTAATAGCAACTTCGGTATGTTTTTTTTTAATCAGTTTGCTTCCAAGTGCGGTGGACGTGTTATAGCATAACTGTTAATTATAAAGTTGTCTCCGCGAAATTTGTTGAAGAATTTGAAATTATTTGATGTTTGTTGTCATTAAACATAATTGACAGCGCTTTGAAATAAATGCTTTGAAATAAGTGTATATAATGCTTTTGTCATGATAACTGAAAATATTCTTATCTAGGAATGTGTTTAAAATAGCTCCGGAAACTGTCCTGAAGTAGCTACTATTAGATTGAATGAATGCAAGCTTAA
Source organism: Modiolus philippinarum (assembly GCA_002080025.1). Lineage (NCBI taxonomy): Eukaryota > Metazoa > Mollusca > Bivalvia > Mytilida > Modiolidae > Modiolus > Modiolus philippinarum. Next base: position 47,932 of record MJUU01073954.1, read on the forward strand.
AAGGAACTGTGCAGCCGTAATAATCCTGACCAGTCAGTAATTTATGCCCTGCTGGTAGACTGTTTATCCAAGGGACATTTACCAACACAGTAGTGAGGACTTTGCTAGCACTGATGACCCGAAACCCAATATTTAATCCTGAGCCATTAAAGGTAAACAATTTTCTTAAAATCTATTTCTGTAACCCTGAAAGATGCATTCCATTGGTATGTCTACCAGAAACAGTCAGTCTTATTTCTGCAAGCCATTGTAAATGTAACAAAGGGGAAAACAGGAAACATCTACAATGGCTGAAAATTACAGTCACATGCCACAATATGCCATGGAACTACACAGGAAAACACAATTAAGACAAAGGAGAAACGTAAACAAAGATAGGAACTCGGGACAGCCGGACTTGATACCGGCACTAGCAAAAGCCAGCGGCAGGGTTAGACCGTGTTATGGGTACCCAGACCTTCTCTTTATCTGTCCCGTTTCCCTGTAGTATAATAAACATACGAATAAAACCCAATACAGGTAGACTACTAACTCCATATTTTGAAATATGTTCATGTGTCCAAAAATTGTGTGAGCTTGATATGGTCATCTGCAAAAGATTTACCCATAATCCGTTTATTTATTCATTTAATTAAGAAAAAATACTATTTACATTTGATACTATATTGGAAAGAGTCAAGAAAAAGAATTCATCTTTAAAGAAAATAGGGTTTTTGTTATTCTTATGATTGAAATATGGCCGATTGAAAATGAAACAGAAAAAAATCGTTGAATTGCATTATTTTAAGAACTTATCTCACAAAAATTCCACATAGAATTATTATCATAACACCGATACTGCATGTCGTGCAATTTTTTAACATGCTCTAAAAATACCTTGCACAATCTTTTTCAGTTTCAGAAAATCCCCAAATCTTTCACTTTTCATTAGACAACCTTACGAAGTATCCGGTGAATCTACTCTTTACAAACTCATTTTAAATAATATCCTTTTCTAAATATATATAACAGTATCGATGTTATTTAAAAACTTGTCATTTCCCCCTTTGTAGTGATTCATTTTCAAATGATAAATTTGATAAAAAGGCGCTTATAATTTAAGGACACACTTATATGAAAAGGTTACTTACATTTTGTACTGGTAAGCTTAAATTTTCATTATTGATTATTCTCTTGAAGTGAAGGTTTTTTCATATTTTTTTCTGTATTTTCTGTTATTTTTCTCGTTATTTTTTACTATTCTTATTTGTTGGACACCTAAATGACAAATGTAACTACTGACTTAATTCGTTGTATGCTCCGGATTTTATCTTGCGACATCAATAAAGTTTTAAAAATTTCATTTAAATCTAAGAGTATAGGTGCAATTTTCAAAAGTACATGCCCCGAATTTTGTATTTTAAGATCCTTTAGGTTTTTTGCTCTCTTTCAGCATTAACATTATTCGATTTCTAGTCTTCTAAATGTTTTGATTCGCAGTGAAGACAAATTAGTTGTCGAAATGGTCATGTTCAGAAACTAAATATACAGTAATTAAATTTGGTATTTACTAATACAATAAAAAAAAATGAGAGGATATGGAGTGAATGTACATGTGACAAAAACGCACACGATACATAGAAAACTCCAGTTTATCAAGGACAGGGATTTTATTCCTGTATACTGAGGGTCTTCAACCAGAGGTGAAAATTTACCCCCTCAAGCAATATCAAGAAGGTCCCTACACTACAAAAGTCAAATTGTCTGAATTTACCAATTTTCGTCTGAATTTGTCTGAAAAATTACTCGACATTCTTTAAAGTCTGATTTAGTGCCTAATTTTTCTCGACAGATTCTTAATTGTATTAGTTTTGTCTTAAAATTCTCGACACATTCTCGACAGTCTGAATTTGCATGAAAAATTCTTGATAAAATTCTCGACATTCTTAACATTCTCTAGTATGACTGAAATTTCTCGACAAATTCTTAATTGTACTAATTTTGTCTTAAAATTTCTCGACACATTCTCGACAGTCTAAATATGCATGAAAAATTCTTGAAAAAATTCTGGACATTCTTAACATTATGCATTATATCTGAAATTTATTGACATATTCTCGATGTTCTTAATTTTGTCTAGAAATTTCTCGACATGTTCGCGATATTCTTAATTTTGTATGGAAAATGGAAATTAATTTCTCACCATTTGAAAAATTTTCTTTTTTTTATCTATATTTTATTATTTATCTTGTCTGTTTTAAACTATATTCTTGGCTTATTTTGCTAGAATTGTGTTCCATTTCTACAATTATATAAAATCATCATTTAATACATTCATATTTAGTATTTATGTTATAAAATAAAGCATTTTATTTTCAATAATGTCACAAAACCATGATCAAAAGGTCTGGATAATACTAATAAGGCATCAAATAAATAAAGCAAAATAAAAACATTAAAAATGCAATGGAAAAAATTATGGTTTCTTCAATTTCACTCGGATTGTCAACTTTTCAAGGATTTTTTTTTACAAATACATGTATTTTAATTATCTTCACAATTACAGAAACATTGTGTTTTCAACATTTGTCATAGTAATTATCTCTATCCATGGTTAAACTATATCTCTATCCATGGATAAAACTATTTACAAATAATATACCCTTTTTAATATGAATTTTTCCCTAAATTATATAAAGGCATATATAATTTGCTATGCATGTTATATTTTACATTCTTTCTGCAATCAATTTTGAGATTTAGACTACATGTATACAGGAATAAATAAAAAAAGTAAAAACACCTCCAATAAACAAAGATTGTCACAGGTGAGTGATATTGTCTCAGGTAAACCTTTAGACTACATGTACATGTATACAGGAATA
>MJUU01073955.1:0-18723 GCA_002080025.1 Modiolus philippinarum
ACGTGGTCTTTGACACTTTCAGGAAATTTACCAAAATTGGAATCAAAAATTTTTGAAATTCAATTGGTGAAAATGATTGCCCTAATGAGAACAAATCCTAACAGTTTGGTTGCTAGTTAGAATTCCAAAAAATATGTGGTCTTTGACACTTTCAGGAAATTTACCAAAATTGGAATCATATTTTCGAATTCTAAGATTTCAGAATTTTTATTTTTTCCAAATACTTGCCAAAATATAAGATTATATGCCAAAATGTCCAAAAATATCAGTCTTTGACATTTTCAGGAAATTTACCAAAGTTGGAACCGGAATCAAAATTCTGAAAGCTTATTGCGCATCTACAGACTATATCCAACAATTCTGCAACAAAATTTAATCCATAAATCCAAAAATATAGGATGAGTTTGCGTCGCATGCCATATGTGTCTTAATCCACATTTTGTGGTCTTTGTCAAATCGACATCTTGGGGCCTCTTGTTTGCATCAAGATAGATATCAAAAATCTGATAGCTTATTGCGCATCTACAGATCATATGCAACAATTCTACAACAAAATTAAAACCCTAAATCCAAAAATGTAGGCGAAGTTCGCGTCGCATGCCACATGTGTCAAAATGGACATCTTGGGGCCTCTTGTTTGAACCAAGAGCAATATCAAAAATCCGAAAGCTTATTGCGTATCTGCAGCATATATGCAACAGTTCTATAACAAAATTAAAACCCTAAATCCAAAAATGTAGGAGGAGTTCGCGTCGCAAGGATGTGTGACGGACGGACGGACAGACGGACGGACGGACGGACGGACGAGGCCAACGACAATATCCCCGAACTTTCATTCGAAAGTGCGGGGATAATAACTAAATACCGAAGTTACTGTGAATTTATTTTCTGCATATGTCTGCATATTTTCGACAGCTTATGTCTCTTCAGTGCAGGTAAAATTTAAACGTTTGGAAGACCATAAACTCAAAGATGTCCAAAAACTGAAATGAAGTATTGATATTAATAAATGAATTTTGAATATTTATATATGATTTTTTTAATATTAATAGTGAATTATAAATATTTTATAAGTGAATTGTTAATATTAAAAGTAAATATGAATTATAAATATAAACAAATCAATTGTTATGTTTATAATTGATTTATCAATATTTATAATTCAATTGTTGATATTTATAATTCGTTGAATTAATAATATTTACAATTGAATTATTAATATTAATAAATGAATAGTTAATTTTAATAAATGATTTCTTAATATTCATAATTCAATGAATAAATATTTATAATTCAATTATAAATATTTATAATTCAATTATAAATATTTATAATTAATTGTAAATATTAATAAATCAGCAATTTTTGGCCACTTTGGCTTGCCACAGTTATCAAATGTCTTGTGTCCGTCCAACATCAACCACGCATGGTAGCCAATATTGGTACTTTGTATGCAGTTGCGTTAACACCAGAAGAGGTAAGTTTCAGTGACGTTTTATGTTGATGTTCCCACAGTCACTTTCCGCTGACTTTGAAATTTTGAATTGATTATTTCTGTTTATCCATCCAGATGGTGGCCTTGACCCCTTAGTCATGCAAGAACGATCACATCGATTTTTTAGCAAGTGGATAGTGACTTGGATTTCGTTTTAACTCGTTGCTGCTGTGGATCAATGTGCTAGACATATCCTGGGTCAACAGTTTATATGTGGTTAAATACACAAGAATTACCTAACCCTATTCACTAAGCTATTGATTACATGTGGAAAAAAGCTTACATAATAACTTGATTCCCGGTACCACTGAGGGCCTCTCATATGGTAGGTCGTACACTGAGTATCCAACAGTAGAGCGGCGAATTAAGCAAACGTCGCTTATTTAAAAAGTTTAAATGACCCAAATACCCTATTCGATTTCTCAGTCGTTTTAGATAGCTTGATTATCATATTTTTGAAATATGTCTGTCGTAAAAATGAAATGTGGTAGAAACACTGTGATAATTGCAACTGAATGACAGGACCCTAAACCGAATGTCGACACCCCAACTAATCTTTTGGGCTTGTTACATAATAAACGAAAACTTATCTACAAATGGCATTATTACATGAAAAAGAGATAATTGCTGAAACATTTTTCACGCTAAAGGTCATTCTTCGAATTTGCGTTCTATCTTTATAGAAGATTAGAAAATACCCATAAAATCAACCCAAAAATCAGCGTTTTTCTCGAATTTAACACAAAATAAACAATTACAATATGCAGTTATTGTCTTAAGTCAAACTGTACGCCCTATTTAACAAGTTCGATGGTAATTTTGTGTCAAAGCACTAACCAATTATGTTTTAAATGCATTTAAATTGATTAAAATTAGAATATGCAATCCGTAAATATTTCGTACTTAGTCCGTCAATCAGTCTATTATTAAATTAAACGATCAAATTCATTCAGTTGATTAACGATTTCTTAGTTTCTTAACACATCCCTTCTTAGTTTTGCTGCTTTATGTTTAAAATTATTGATACACAATGTATTCAAGGCAAATCGTGCTTGTTTTGGGGGTTATATTTACGATTTAATGTGAGGGTGTGTTTGATTTATACTGAGAAAGGTGCGTGTGATTAGTATTGCCAGTAGGTCGTAAAACTGAAAAGCTCCCGCGGTCTAAATAAGTATATATTAAGCGCAGTCTAACAGACACATGTCATTTAGGAAGCTAAAGTCCTTTTGTACATTTGACGTTGACAAATATTTGTGATTGTTTATTCTATTTTATGTTGTTTTGCGTTTTTTTTTCCTACTTGTTTTTTCGGTTCTGTTCTTTTTCTTGTTTTTTGGGGGGTGATATTGCTTTTTCTTTTTTCGTTTTGTTTTGTTTGGTTTTATTCTTTTGTTTTGTTTTGTTTTGTTTTGTTTTTTTTTTTTTTTTTTTTTTTTTTTTTTTTTTTTTTTTTTTTTTTTTTTTTTTTTTTTTTTTTTTTTTTTTTTTGTTTTTGTTTTTTTTTGTTGTTTTTTGTTTGTTATGTTTGATTTTTTGTTTGTTTTGGTTCTGGTTCCTTTTCCGGGAAGTGTTTACAACATCAGAGGTAATGCCAACACAACATACAGGCAGCAGATATGGTATAATTTTTTACGCTTTTCGGATCCGTGCATTGTTTGTAAAATGTTCGAGTCAAGATTATAAACTTTGTTCTTCTAGTATATGCAATAAGTGCTTTTTAATATTTTAAAACTAGATAGCTACATCTTATAAGGTTGTTTAGGAAATGTTTAAGATGCTATATAATTCAAGAACATAGCTTGCAAAATTAAATGACCCGTCATTCCAAAACCACGAAAAGGCTAGTCAACAATGATTTCGATTGAATATTAATTAAAAATTTAAAGTATGGACCGGATAAAACCTGATTGATTGCATATGACTGTGGTTTGCAAATCTGCATCAGACGACAAATTTAAAACAGTTTAAGAAAAATAGCAAATGAGGATAATAACAAAATTACTAAAAAGAATTGTCAAGAGTCGAAATCCAAAGGAAAAAAAATACAAAAACAAAAAACAAAAACAAAAAAACAAATTAGGTGCAAAAGCAACAGAAAACTGTGCTTTTTGTGTTCTCATTCATTTTTATAAACATTTCAGCAAAATTAGGCTTGCAATGAACAAAGGTTCTTGATGTTGTACTGATTTGACCTTGGTCAAAATATTAGAAAAAGTTAAATTTGGTTCTGTGGGTGGTTATATCTACAATAACTATCGCTTCAGTGCAATCAAATGAAAGAGATGATATAAAGAACAAATTCTCCATCAATTTGTAACTCCATAGCCAACTAAGGACAATGTTTTTGCACAACACACTTATACATAGACTTGCAAAACATATAATAATGACGATCTTATGACGACTGATGTTGATGATGATGGTCTCAGTAGAAAACTAATAGGTACCTATACCAGACAATATTAAAGATCAGGGATAACTTTCATGGGTTAGAAATTCCTTCTTTTTACGAGTAAAACGTGTGTAAAATGCATAGAACTTCTCACACTAGGGGAAGACATCCCAATTCTTCTGTAAAATAAAATTGTCTTTCATGGAAAAGGCCATTCACGGAAGAATACAGCGACTTCGTTAAGCAGTTAGTAATATGAACAACACGTTTTTTGAAATAAAATATACATAATACAATAATACGTATGTTATTGTATTACTGTATTCAATATTTGCAATGTTTTATTTGAATATTTATAAGAGGGCCTCCATGAAAATAAGAAGTTCAAAGTGAGTCATGCACTCTCTCTAAATAAAACATTTTTTACTTAGTTCCTTGCTAAGCAAAATATTGTGTGAGTGCGATAACCATCTGTGTACGAACATAGCGAATATCTGTCGATTTTTGTTGCAAATCAACCAGTCAATCCTTTTGTAGCTTTTGAAAAGGGGGGGGGGTCCTGCATTCACTATTTTTAAATAAGAATTAAAATAAAGATTAAGTAATCGAGTAAATTGCAACAAAAAAATAAAACAGAGTCATATTTAGATTTTTAAAATTAAATTCATATATTTTGCGTGTTGTCTATAAATCCGACTTGCAACATGCCAGGTTACGTGCTAACACAGGTCGATATGCGAAATTTAGCGCTTACTAAATTTTGTTTTCGATTGTTTGAATCAAATTTTACTCATTTTTTAGAATATCACAACCAGGAAAAAAAATCTTGAGATGTTTTAAGCTTAAAACATAGCTCTTTATTATTACATTAAGGTCATACCACAGTCCTATGAATTTAAGTCAAACTTAGCCCCAGATAGCCTCAAATAGTCAATTAATAATATAGAAGGCTTTATCTTGTTAATAATATAGTCTATATTATTAACAAGATAAAGCCTTCTATATTATTAATTGACTATTTGAGGCTATCTAGGGCTAAGTTTGACTTAAATTCATAGGACTGTGGTCATACGATACAGTTACAGGGGAGATAATAACGTTGTTATGCGGAGTGGTAACGTTTTCCCGATTTTCGTGACGTCGCTCAAAACATGACCGTGAATTCGCGGGAAAAGGACAGTATTATTTTAAAACGTTACCCATACAAGTTTATTCATTACGGCGAAATGCACTATCCAGGATCTTACTTACAACACATTTTTTAGATTAATATACAATGTAAAAAATTAACAACGTACGCTTAAATATTGCATTCACAAATAAGTCTTAAATTTTACACCTAGATAAATGTATATGGTGGCTGGGTTCAGTAAAACGTTGAAATGTACTGATGCAACGTGAATGATGGGTTGTGTATTTGAACAAGTCGCACAACTGTAGACTTAAATATACAAAATAAATACACCAGGATTGGTTTAATTTAACTGACATCAAACTGGTTAAATAGTTGGTAAAATACCCGGTCTATCCTCTGTACCTTCTAGGATAAAATGTGCTGTTTTTTTTTTTAATTTATTTGGTCCCTTTATTACGGCAATTCAGGTTACTACTTCATTGTCCCAATTTTCAGGGCTGTAACACTTGAATACAAAAACTAATGAAACTAAGGAAACTCCCTCATGCATAGGAGACAAAGTTTCCTAGCAAACAAAGCTACAAACAAACATTGTGATTATTGCTTTCGTAGATTTTTCGACACGAGTCACTAGGAACTCATCCTCCTCAGCCAACTACATCCTACTGTCAACTGGTACTTGTATGTAACTGGCCGAATGTTATTTAGATTATTTAGACTCAACTGAATTTACATAAATAGACATCGTCGTATGTATGGGTCACACGAAGATAGACCGTATGTATGGGTCACACGAAGATAGACCGCACTTTCAAATATACATAAACATTTGTCTTGCATCATGTGAGACCATTACTGAAATTGACATGTAATAACGTGCGACAACCAATAATAAACAAATATTTGTGAAACTAACTTGTGCTACTCTATAACCTGATGAACTAATGCAAGCAGAACGAAGAAAAATCGGCGGGTAAAAATGACGGACGTTATACCGAGAGAAAAACAAAGCAACGTCATTTACCGCCAAAAAGATATTTTGTGGTATATTTTTACAGTTTTTCTCAAATATCTTAAAAACAAGCACATGGACCCCCTATTTTCTCCTTGGCTTTCAGAAGAAGGTCGCCAGGAGAACCAATTGCCAAATTATGAAGGAAAAATCAATACTCGATTTTTTTCTATAGCTCGATTTCAGTCCATGAATATAGCTACAATCTAACTTTACATATACAAAAACACCAAATAAGGGATATATCGGATTTTGTTGATATGTTTTATCATAGTCCCATTTAAAGGCGATAAATTGAGCAATACAGATCAAAAATCAGAACTGAAATAGCCCAAGAACTCTGAAAATTACAAACATTTATAAAATTTCCACGAAAAACGCAAATTAATTGGTTTTACCCCAAAATTAGCGATTTTCAACGTTAAATATATCAAAAAGTAAGTCATGAAGGTATTTTTTTCTTTTCATATTTGGAATTCTTATATCAAAATTTACATTATATCGGATTTTAGTGAAAAAATCAATATGGGATCTATACTGTATCGTATGCCCTTAAATGAACGTCAATTTGTGTTATAAGACCTCAAAATTTGCTAAGTAATCAAATAAATTTTTATTGTATCAATATTTGTGCCTTGAAATGCTGAAAATCATAATATTATCATTTTTTTCATTTTTTACTGATTGACCTTTGACCCTAATTTACCCCCCTTTCTACCACATTTGAATTTTACGACAAACATTTTTGAAATGTACACGACCTAAGCTTTCCAAAAAGGTATGGATATCGAATAGGGTATGTGGGTCATTTAAATTTTAAAATTTCTGGTCTCTGTCGCTCTACTAAGTGGTATCCAATCCAACACAGTGTATGTACCTAGACGGATACTTCAACTGCAGCAAGAAAAAGTACAGAAGGGATGTGGAGAAATATGTAGGGGCAGAAAACCACATGAAATGACTATAAGAGGGGATTTTTATATTGCTTAAACTGTACCGGTAGTATGAACACCACAATGTACCGGTAATCTGAAGTGGTTCATTTTTAAGATATTATATAAAGCCCGGGTTATGGGTACATTTACCGTTATACCTACCGGCATTGTTAACATGGACAGATAATTACAGAAATAAAGTACTGATGTCTTAAGACTTTTACATGGGTTAGCCTTCACTTTCTCGTGATTTTTGTTAAATGATTGTTCCGTGTTTTTTTCAGACTGAATGATGATCTACAATGGCAACAACTGTTGACAAGTTTTGTACATTATGTGACCCAGCGTCAATAAAAGCAGATGAATGGTGCTCCGAATGTGATGCTTTTCTGTGTCAGGGCTGTCTCAGACATCATAAAGTATCAAAATTGTTAAACCAACATCCAACAATATCGATTACAGATTATGAAGAGTTACCGGACTTTGTTAAGACTTTAACGTATAAGTGTGATCATCATGATGAAAGGATAGACTCGTATTGTCCTGTACATAATAGTCCGTGTTGTATCAGATGTGCGTTTGGGATGCATAAATTATGTGACGGCGTTGGTCCCCTGAAAGATTTCATCCGTAATTCAAAGATTTCTTCGTCAATGAGTGACGTAGAACAAAACATTGATGATATGCGTACGTATATAGCAAGTCTCACAAATGATAAAGAAAATAATAAAGAAGAAATAAACGCTAAACACAGACAGATACTTGACAAAATCCGTGATACTCGTACGTCAGTTAACACGCATTTAGATCAATTAGAACTAACAGTTATGAATTCTTTAGATGAAAAGGTGTCTGTTACTGTCGGCCATATTGATGTACTTATTCACGAATTGATAGAATCTAATAAAAGAATAGACACCATTTCGAGAGATTTGAAAGTCATAAAAAGCAAGGGAACAGATTTGCAGACATTCTTAAGCTTGTCGCATATCACTTCAAAGGTAATGGAGGAAGAAAAGCATATACAAAACCTTGGCGCAAATTATGAGCTTGGATGTAAAACAGTGGTTTTTGAAGCTACAATACAAAATATAATGAACACAAAATCTTTCGGTGAAGTTCAGATGAAAGATTGTGAAGGTTACATTGAGTATGTAAAAACAAAAGATAAGCAGGCCCAAATTATTGGCACTCTGCAGAGAAACGTAAAACATATAAATTTGAAGAACACTGCAATGCTGAAAATTGATGTTTTGAAAGGTGGTTTTGTCCAAAATCAGATTTCGGGTTGTGATTTTCTTGGTGATGATTACATTCTTTTTTCCGAATACAACATGGCGCGTTCTACAAATCGTCTGATACTTTGTGACAGTAACGGTAATATTATCCGTCACGTAAGGTGTCAAACAGCGACACCTTTGTATGATGTAACTATGATCAATGAGAATACATGTGCCATATCAGCTGCCAATTCTGTTCTTATCATCAAAATATCATTAGGGGTGGGACTGTGTAAAATTGTAAATAGAAAAAATTGCTATGGAAACGCATATAAAGACGGCCTCGTATTCTTTTGTAGCCACGGAGAAGGGATAAGAGCATATAACATAAAGGAAGGTGAAAACAAACTATTAATAAATGATAATATCCAGGAATTTTCATACGTATGCATTGGGGATAGTCGAATAATTTACACGTCTGGTGCAGAAGATGTCACGTGCTGTGATATGGATGGTAAGGTTATATGGAAATTCCAAGACATAACAGTTTTGCGATCTCCGCAGGGAGTGGCGGTTGATAAAAATGGGTTCTGTTTTGTGTGTGGATATAAATCTGGAAATATTGTTGTGATATCTCCCGATGGGAACTTCTCCAAAGAAGTGTGCAGTGTTCAGGGCGCTGGAGCGATCTGCTATGATGAAAAAAGGCATCAGATTCTTGTATCCAGTACATCGGAGGCATTTCTCTTCCAGATATGTGAAAATAAATGACTTCAATTGAAAAGTAAAACATTCCTCTTGTAGGCGTTTTCGAATGCATATGATGTTCTTTTGAATTGTATTAAATCATGTACAAGCAGCCAACCATGAATTAGTTTTTGCAGTCGATATTTTACGACTGACAATCGTAATCAAAGAATGATTTAGTTCCATTAGAAATACCAAACACTAGTCACTTGTTTTCAAAGCTTCAGATATACACATGTCATATTTACATCACTCCTAATCCTTTCATATTTTTATGCCCCCGCGACGATAAGTCGGGGGGCATATTGTTTTACCCTTGTCCGTCCGTTTGTCCGTCCGTCCGCAGCAGGGTACATAGTTTGTCCGAGCTGTTTCTCCTACAGTTTTATGGTAGGAAAATTTTATTTTGCAGATCATTTTGGCATATATTGTAGATGTGCCTTTTGGTATTGATTTTGATATTGGTCCATTTTTCCGAAAAATATACGTTGTTGAACTTAGTCTTTTTTGCTATTTTCTCATATAGGGTACACAGTTTGTCCGGCCAATATCTCGGGCTACAGTTTGTATGGTAGGAAGTTTTTATTTTGCAGATCATTTAGGCATATTTTGTAGATGTGCCTTTTGGTATCGATTTTGATATTGGTCTGTTTTTCCAGAAAATATACATTGTTGAACTTAGTCATTTTTTTAATGAATTTGACATAGAGGGTAAATAGTTGTCCGAGCTGTTTCTCATACAGCTTTTATGGTAGGAAGTTTTTATTTTACAGATCAATTTTGCATATATTGTAGATATTGATTTTGATATTGGTCCATTGTTCAAAAAAATAAACGTTGTTGAACTTAGTGTTTTTTTTTGTGATTTTCTCATAGAGGGTACACAGTTTGTCCTGCCAAGATCTCCTACAGTTTTTATGGCAGAAAGTTTTTATTTTACAGATGATTTGTACATATATTGAAGATATACCTTTGGGTATTTATTAGGATTTTGGTGTATTTATCCGAAAAATATGTATTGTTGAACTTAGTAATTTTTTTAATGAATTTGACATAGAGGGTACACAGTTTGTCCAGGCAACCCCTCCTACAGTTATTATGGTAGGAACTTTTTATTTTACAGATCATTTGTATATATATTGAAAATGGGCCTTTTGATATTGATTTTATTCTGGGGAATTTTTCTGAAAAAATTTACATTGGTGAACTTAGTCGTATTTTTTATTTATTTATTTATTTATTGGGCGATTTTGACACAGGAGTACACAGTCAAAATATAGTTTGCGGGGGCATCATATGTGTCTTACAGACACAAACAACATAACTAAGAAACCACTTTTAATTCTGTACCTTGCGCGGGGGCAATTTATCCTCTAGTTCTAATCAATACTAATATAAATATTATTAAAATTCAGTACAAGAAATATGCATTTCGACACAGGTGAGGTTGTTCTAGGCCAAAAATATGGTAACCAAAAATAGCATCCAAGACTTAACCAAAAACGGTAGAATGTTTAAACAACCAAAAAAGAAGTATAAACAAAAGAGATGCATATAAGTTTTTTAAAAGAAAAACAAACATCAAAATGTTACGCGTCAATATTTATTCAACCAATCCATTTGAGTAACTCGCCTATGAATATCCGTGGTGACCCGGCTTTGCAATGACTTGGCGTCTGTTATCCGTTGTAAACTTTTCAATGAAAGATGTTTTCTAAAAGCATCGGACCAGCTTGGAGTAAACTTAGCCAAAGAAGTCTTTTTATGGTTCTTTTTAAAAATCCCGCATCCCCACCAAAGATGGCCACCGGTGGGATTTTACACCGTTTAAGATTGAACCTATCGGAGAACCATTCAAAGATCTTCTCAGCTGTAACTACTTGGCCTTTTATTGTAACCAAATTTAGGAACAATGGTTCTGAGATGGTCCGCGTAAAAAAAAAATGACTGGCAGATTCACATCATATCCAACGTGGCCGCCAAAGTGAACTATAGTTTAACATTTGACAGTAGTATAACACGTTACCTCAGACCACTTTTGTCGAGGTGCCCCGTAGTGCATTCTTTGTAAAATATTTTCATTTTCCCCTAATTTCCCCTAAAATATGCGAATTAGTTTAGGAGGGATTTTTTGTGCCAATATAGAGGGCGCTGCAACCATTATTGGACCTTTGACCCCTTATAGAGGGCGCTGCAATCGTTATTGACGAGGTGCTAAGTGTGTCATTGACCTTTGGCCTGGTCCCGTAGGTCTCGTCTTTATTCCAGCTTTTGCCTCGCTTTTACTCTAACCCTAATCAATTTTTTACTATACCTTCACCCTGGTCTCTAGAATCCAGTGACTGAACCTTTTTGTTATAGTGTTTCATTGACCTTTAACCTCGTCTTGAGTGCCTCGCCTTTGGCCTTGACTTCACTAGTCCATAGTGTTGTCACTGGTCTCGCCCTACCTCTATCCATGGTACTTTCCTAGGTCTCGCCTTCTACTTTACCTTCTAGTTTGGTCTCGCCCTACTTCTGTCCATGTCCACTGTTCTCGTCTTTATCCTAACCCTAACCTTGCATACTAACCCTAACCTTACACTTATCCTTGTACTAACTCTAATTTTTCTGTTGTTAGATCAGCAATGTTTTTGACCATGACTAACCCTAACCATTCATTTGCAGCTTTTTCTTTACCTCCATAGTTACTTTCCATTTTCCTATTTGATTGGAGTTACCTCTTTTTTATGTCTAACTTAAGTTGCTATGACAACTTTTATTTATTTGTTTTTGTTTGTTTGCTAGTTTATTTTTTGCTGTTGTTGTTTTTACCTCTCTTTTATGTTACTCTAACCTAAGTTGCTTTGCAACTTTTATGTTTTCTTTGTTTATTTTGTTTGTTTTTGTTTTTTTTAATTTTGTTGTTTGTTTTTGTTCTTTGTTATATCTTCTACACGTATCTCATTAGGCAGTGAAGTAAACAAGATATTAAGATATAATACATTTTATTTTCTCCGTCAAATAGGCAAACACGGGTCGGAAAACATCCACATGTTTCCTTTACAATTTAAAATCCACAAGGTAATGTACAGTAATCAGTCATGATGAGTCTTTTGTCAAACACTAATCTGTAATTTTTTTTTCTGGTTGACGGTATGTAGTTTGAAATTGTCTCTAATGGTTTTGAAGTCATCTTTCACAGTTTTTACAATGTCTTTTCTGTTGGTGATCATGTCTTTAATCGTGTCAAAATTGATGAGTTGACTGTTTTTGAAGTCCAGAATCAATCCCTTTACTTTACATACGGTTTTATTTTATTTTGACATGTAACTTTATATCCGTAATTTTTGGGTCCACCAGTTACAAACTCGGAAATTTGGTTTCCGGCTACTTCATCGTCAAGTCTCCTAAATAATCTCCTAGTTCTGGTTTCCATTCCCCAGGTTTGGAGGAAAACACGATGGAATCTGTGTCGGTGTATAAGGCACGATCGTTCAGTTTCTCCAAATAGCTGTACAATTTCAATCGAGCATGAGCAGTAGTATATGCTCCAATGACCGCGTTGGTTCGTCCAGATTCCTCGATGAATCATCTTTGAATCGGTATCTAATACTAGCCATGGTCTCACCCTGAAACTAATACCCATGAGTTCGATTTTATCACTATTCAAGATATCCATGTGTTTTTTCAATTCGGTGCAATATTCCATTTAAGCATCTTGGATCTTTGTCCAAATTTTCCCCAGAAACTATCCAACATGAGTTTTGCCAAGGCCCTCAATCCGTGACTTTTCTGTATTTGCTCGTATGTGAGGTGAATTCCTTCTTTCTCATAGTATTCTCTAATGTATCTCCATTTGTCGTCTTCCGTTAGGCACCAGTCGGGCCAACCACTGGCCTCTTGTTTCATTTTAACGAATGTGTTGATATATTCTGCGAAGAGTCCCCCCATTTTCGTGTTTGGGTCATATTGTTCTATGTTTTCAAAATGCCAGACTTCGTATATATGTTGAATGACATATCCTTTATCTAATGCCTTCTTCAATTCAGCACTAATCCAAGTTCCTGTCAATGCTCTTTCTTCTTCGGTATGTTGACATGGTGTTTGTTGATTGGTTTCAGCACACGTTCTACACAAGGTGAACAATAACATGTTAATTTTGGCAGTAAAGTCCTCTCGGTGGCAATACTTGGCATTTGATCAATCCTTCGTAGTGTTGAATGTCATTGAAGTTTTTGGTGTACCGTGAGGATGTCCCAAGGGTATTTTTCCGGTTTTGTTGATCTAAGGGTATAACGACGTCACATCGTAATAATTAATGCTTTCACCCTTAGACGTATCTTTATACAGCATAAAGGCTTCCGTTCTTCCAACATAAAAAGCATCTCTAGGTTCTAGAGGGTTCACGTGTTTCAAGGAACCATTGAAGCGTTGTATGTATGGATCAATCTGTATGTCTTTATCGAACTCACATTCCCATTTTTGTCTCGCATGCGACGAAAGTCGCTGAAAGCGAGACATAGGTATAGCAATCCGGCGGCGGCGGCGGCGGCGTAAACTCTTTTCTAAAACCTTCATAACTTTTCAAGGGTAATACATACAAACATCATCTTTGGTCCACAGCACCACCAAGTGATGACCTTTCCAGCGGCATATATTTTGGATGACCTTGACCTTGTTTTCATGGTTCAATAAGCACATAAACATTGCGACATAGTTTCACATTCAAGTCCTTTTCTCAGAACTATAATACCTAGACTTGTCATATTTGGTCTATAGTGAGATCTATATGGGTACACGACAGTCTGACACCTGTCGTGTTGCCTTGACCTCAATTGCATGGTTCAGTGAACTTAGAAAATCTGCGACATAGTTTCACATTCAAGTCCTTTTCTCAGTAACTGTTACACCTAGACCCGTCATATTTTGTTTGTAGGGAGATCTATATGGGTACACGCCAGTCTGACACCTGTCATGTTTCTTTGACCTCAATTTCATGGTTCAGTGACTTTGTTAAATTTTTACATTCAAGTCTATTTCTCAGCAACTGTAGCCTCTAGACTCACAATATTTGTCCTATAGCAAAATTTATTTGGGTATATGCCAGTCTGACATTTGTCATGTAACCTTGACCTCAATTACATGGTTCAGTGATTTTTGTACTTTTAAGTCTATATTTCAGCAACTGTTCCACTTATCATAAATCACAAGTGTGGACTCATCATATTTGATTAATAGCAATGTCTTAATGGATACATGTCAGTCTAACACTAGTTTATTAACCTTGACCTTTATATCATGGTTCAGTGACTTTTCTATTTTTTTCTACATTCAAGTCTGTTTCTCTGCTATTTGAATAGCTAAGGAAATTTATCCTAAATCTGCATGATTATGAATCTTGATGAAAAAGTATTTCATGGTGTCATAAAAGTATAGACCTTGCTAATTAAGTTTCACACAAATATAAGAACTAAATTGATTGACAATAGCCCCTGGCAAATTGTGAGATGTACTTAATACATATTGAAACTGTTAATGCATGACTTTACAATATAAATGTGTAATTATTATAAGTTCGATTTTGTGGATGGACTTTACCATAAATTTCAATTAGCATAATTGGATTGATAGAACTATAAAAAGGATAAGTATATATTTAATCATTGTTTCTAATTGTTATACTATTTAAAACACATATTTTTTAATTCTAATTTCTGTATCAGAAATCAGTTGTCTTGATAGCCTTTGTTTTTATTCATTTACCAGTGAAAGTCAAAGAGGACTTTAGGTTTCCACTCTGTCCGTCTGTCTGTCCGTCTCTCTGTCTGCCTGGCATATAGCCATGACTAATTATTTTGTTGAAGATATAAGATATGCATATACAGGCGAGACATTTCTGTGTTTACACTTGTTCCACATAAGTATACCCTTGCTGTTCAATATATCGTTTCTTTTCCAATGTGCGTTGATACAATTCTTCCATAGTCATATTATTGACTGGATGGACAGTAGCACCACTATAGCAACGTAAACATCCATGCCAGAAGCATCCATGATATTCAAACACATGATTGTCATAAAACCCATCCACTTTATAGGGTCCAATTTGTTTCTCTCCACCATTACGCGCGTGTTGTATCTGTATATTATTGGCTGCAGAAATGCACTGTAACCACTTCATGGCTTTCAACGAATGTTTTTCATAAGGACGGTATCCATGTGCGGGAATTATACCTATGGTATCCGGTTTTAAGAACAATGTACGAAAGACGAGATTGCAGGCAGATGCAATAGTAATACAATCTTGAAAAGGGTCGATACCTCCTTGACTCTGTACAGTCGTCATCTCAATGAATAATTGACGGAACGTCAAACACGCTTGTCTCAGTATATCCACATCCCAACGACAATAGCTCAGCAGTTCTTGTTGACAGTTAAACGTGGAATCTCTATTCTCGTTGTACCATTTCCGGAACGCAACTCTGTCTTCGGGTTTCATTTTATCCGGTTGATAAAACTTTACATCGGGTAAATGATTCAAGATGGCAGCAGGATTCTTTTTGGTATTGAATAAGCGCGAAAAATATCCCTTTCGTAGTTCTGTCAGTCCAAACATTTTTGGTAGTTTGGATAAAGATGTAGGTAAGAAATTCGTGGAATCAATCATCCGAATGTTACAGGTTGGTATGGTGATGGCCATATTCTTAGTTCCATTAGGGATCACTTCCGGTACTATGCCATGACGAATCGGGTAATTCAAAATAGGATAGCAATCGCATCCTTTGAAATTATGACAGATAACAGTAGCTCCATTGTTTTGTCCAGAGAACAACCAGTTACAAAAGTCATCGGTTGTATTGGTCCCAGCAAACACGACTTCATTTTTTCCAAATTCCTCACACGTACTAGTTTCATTAATGGTATTATTTAAACACTTTAAACATATTTTATGCGCAACACACAAATTGGGTTGATGTTCGTAAACTCCACATTTCATTTGTTTACAGTTGGTGCCTTTACCTGTCTCATTGGGTAGATATCCTTGTTAACACTGCACTAGATCCTCCTGTGTACATTCAAAGTCAAGGAAAATGTACGTTCGATTATCCGATTGTTTGCGTGGAGTTGCAGTAAGCATAAAGCACCGACGTCCATTTGGATAAAAATCTTTACACACCTGATAATAGGTGTTTTCACAAGTATGACGTTTATTCATCTGTTTATTCACGGTTTGTCCACACTCTTTACAATTGTAGTATCTGGTACATGTTGACTGTCCGGATGACGCAGATTGTTGATGTAATTTAAAATATACACTTCCTCGAAAATATCGTCCGCAGTCATCACAGGGTATCCAGTCATCTTCGTTTTTGTCATGAATTTTATGACAACCTTGACATACGTTATTACAAGAATGTTCTTTTGGTGTTATATCCTTTATCACAGATATGACAATAACAACTGCGTGATGAAAACGCTGGCATACTGGTGATCATATCGTAATGTTCATCATGATGATATAGATAAATCTTTTTCTCTGATTCGGGACTTACTAACTCGTTATAACGACTAACTAACTCGTTATAACGACTTAATTACTCGTTATAACGACTTAGGTAACTCGTTATAACACAACTTAGGTAACTCGTTATAATGACATACTAAGTCGTTATAACGACTTAACTTTTTAAGTTGTTATAACGAGTAAGCTAAGTTGTTATAACGACTTAGCTATGTTGTAAAAACGAGATACTTTAGTCGTTATAAGGATATACTAAGTCGTTATAACGACATACTAAGTCGTTATAATGACTTTAAAAGTTAAGTCGTTATAACGACTAAGTATGTCGTTATAACGAGCTAGCTAAGTCGATATAACGACTAAGCTAAGTCGTTATAACGAGTAAGCTGAGTCGTAATAACGAGTAAGCTATGTCGTTATAACGAGTTAGTTGAGTTGTTATGACGACTTAAAAAGCTAAGTCGTTATAACGACTTAAAAAGCTTAAAAAGTCGTTAAAACGACTTAGTATGTCGTTATATCGAGTTAGCTAAGTCGTTATAACGGCTTAGCTTAGTCGTTATAACGAGTAAGCTAAGTCATTATAACGATTTATCTATATCGTTATAACGAGTAAGCATAGTCGTTATAACGACATACTTAATCGTTATAACGACTTAAAAAGCTAAGTCGTTATAATGAGTTAGTAAATCGTAATAACGAGTTAATAAGTCGTTATAACGAGTAAGCTAAGTCGTTATAACGAGTTAGTTAAGTCGTTATAACGACTTAGAAAAAAAACTCCACTCTTCCGTAGTTATTTGATCACATGATATCATTACATTTTACTTCCTGTTTAAACGAATCAGGTAAGATTTGAAATTATAAAATATTTTGCAAAATTAGGCCGTTACCGTGCCATGTATGCCTTGGGAATTTACCTTAAAGGAAAAAAAATGTCACAGTCAGTGGCAGAAGACCAAGAAAATGAAAATAAATATCTGTCTTTCAACAGAAAATGTCCCTATCCGAACTATTTCACTCACGTGATTTCACTACATATGCTGTTTGCTTTATTTTCAATATGATATTTTTTAAACGAACCGATTGATCTGATTTTCCTGGTAACAAATTAATACATATATTTAGTTTCGTTTTCGATGCACACCCACTTGTGCACACCCTTATAAATAGGTTTTCTTCTATTAGGACATTTGCAGCTATTCCAAAATGTACATATTTTCCGATAAATGGACATTCATCGATATTATTTTCCATTTCAGGCCAGGCTTGTACAATGGGGGGGGGGAGTGTTATAACCCCTACCACCAACAAAAATTAGAGACTTTTTTCAAAATTCGATGTACAATACAAGTACAAAATGCTTTAACTTTTGAGTCCGAAAAAGGGGGAGGGGGATTATACCATCGCATTGGATATGAATATACCCGCACAATGGGTATGAATCAAACCATGTTGTGTTGGGGTTTAGGTCTGTTACTCCAGTTTGTAAAATAATTCAATTTGTCTTCATCTAGATTAATATGTTATGTAGATTTTTTTCTCTAGTTTTGTTTAAGAATTGGTCTCTTACACATTACATTGTACAAATCATAAACAAACAATGAAAAGATATTGAGTAAATGCACATGAGACAAAGTCTCTACAGATACATGGTAACACCAAGCTATGGAACAACGCTTTTATTATCCCCGCACTTTCGAAGAAAGTTCGGGGATAATGTAATACCCTCCGTCTGTCCGTCCGTCCGTCCGTCCGTCCGTCCGTCACACTTTTCTTGTGACTCAAACTCCTCCTACATTTTTGGATTTAGGGATTTAATTTTGTTGTAGAATTGTTGCATATTGTGTGCAGATGCGCAATAAGCTTTCGGATTTTCGATATTGGTCTTGGTGCAAACAAGAGGCCCCATGATGTCAATTTTTACACATGTGGCATGTGACACAAACTCCTCCTACATTTATGGATTTAGGGATTTAATTTTGTTATAGAATTGTTGCATATAGTCTGTAGATGCGCAATAAGCTTTCGGATTTTTGATATTGGTCTTGGTGCAAACAAGAGGCCCCATGATGTCAATTTAAACAAAGACCAAAAGATGTGGATTAGACACATGTGGCATGTGACGCAAACTCCTCCTACATTTTTGGATTTAGGGATCAAATCTTTATGCAGAATTGTTGCATATAGTCTATAGATTTGCAATAAGCTTTTGGAATTTTGGTTCCGGTTCCAACTTTGGTAAATTTCCTGAAAATGTCAAAGACACATATTTTTTTT
>MJUU01073961.1:0-13643 GCA_002080025.1 Modiolus philippinarum
CCTATTTTTGACATTCCACCATAAATAAATATGATAAACAAGTCTTAATTCTGCAAGTCAGCTGTGGCAAAGGATATAAACGATATCAAATAAAGATCAAAGCAATTAGTATAACAGTATATGTAATAAAAGTATCGTTTGTACTTTTTTGCTTTAGTTTTAGGAGGAACTCGAGATCCGGAACTTGTTCTATAAAAATAATACTCAATCCTAGTACTGAAATTTTGTCTGATGTTTGTAACTTTATAAAGCGATCCCTAGAAGCGCGAACATGAGGTTCACATTGGCCAGAAATATTACTATCGTTATTATGTTTCTGTTTATAATATATATATGTTTTTTTTTTAATGTTTACTTGTATGTTTTTTGTTTGTTAGTAGTGTTTTTGTACTTTTGTATTGCTTTACCCTGAATTGGGTTTCATATGCAATAAAAATAAGATTATAAACAGGCTATCCCTATATCTAACCTTATTCTGATTACAGGAAACTAAGTATAGTCCAACTCAAAACAACCTGACACTCGAGTTTTTAGGGGTTCATACTGTTGTTATTTATGTTTGTATTATGTACTGTTTGTACTTACGTTCTCTGTCTGTAATTGCCATGTATTTTGGATTTGAGATTTGGGTTGTTGCAGTTGGTTTTCATTTGGAAATTTAATTTACTTGACCCTAACTTAAACCTACTCTGGAAAATGCAAAATATCTCCGACTAACGGGTCCCCGGCCTTAACTACGGCTACAGAAGTTCAACTCCGGGGTCACGGGGCTACCGATTATATCTATTTGGTTGGTTGAAACACAAAAATATTTATCACACATAAAATCATGTGGTTAAATTGATAAAAAATGACATCAAGATGCGACAGTCTGAATACAAACTAATCATCCAAATTGCTATTGGTTTTAGCTATTCCTTACTCCGAATACAAGACATTTTTGGTGCCCGCGTAATGCATAGTTCATTTAAAATAAACGTAGGTGTCGAATCTACATGTATGCTGTCAAAATAGGATCTTTTTTGTTTTGAACCAACATAAGTAGATGAATCTAATCCGGTTATTTTTTTTTTAATTTCGGGGTCATCTATATAGTTGTTTAAAGAAATCCGGGTTTTGAAACGTGAATGATATGCCAACTTCTTTCTTTATGAAAAACAATGATTTTGTATTATATTGTTCACAAAATGGTGTGACAGTCAAATAATATAATAATGTGCTTTTTATAATATTGTAAGCGATAATGAACAGAAAGAAATCCAAGATATTTTCAACTTTTAATGGATTCCATAAAATGTAGAAATGTTTTACCTACGTTGCTTTTGATGCAATCTGGAAAATGTCAGAGTATTTTAGAAATAAGATTAAGCAACTTAAGAAAATACAGTTTTTATTTGTAAAAGAATTTATTCATTGTGTTATTTTAAGTACAATGTTAAGGCGTATTTTGCCTTTAAGCAAAGATTTGTATACAAAATTAGAAATTTAATTATTTTGTAATTGATGAAGAGTCCGCCATGAAGCAGTGAAAAAACAAGATAAACCCTTTCCCCGCCAAAATTTTGTGTTCACTGGCACATGGACCCATGATTATTTGCAGAATATGGGGTCTTTGGTTTGTCATTTTCATTTGAACTGAGACACAATTTTTTTTTAGTTTCTCTCGATTAAAATCACGATATACATTCCTTCAGACACACGTCGGTAATCGTTATTATCATATTAAGACCTTTGTAATCCCCTTTTCAAGTGTCAAAATTATAACAAATAATTTAATTATATTTTTTGAGAATCTCGAAAGGTATACTTATACTGCATATCAGATAGAACGACAAAACGACATTAAAGGTCAAAATTATGTAATTATAAACAATATACATATATACCAAGTGCTAATTATTCTGACGTCACGTAAGATTAATGTTAAATTTAATTGTATAAGAGTCAATTTGTATACAAATGTATTAAATATGACAGATTAAAAAATATTATAAAAAATATGTCAGTTGAATGAAGAGCTTATTATAGCAATTATTCACGATTAAGAAAAAAAATAGCTAGAAAATTAAACAGGAGAATCTGGGACTCTTTTTAGTCCCAGGGAGAATGCATTAGATTAAAACAAATCAAATCAACTTACGTCCGGAAATGTATAAAACAAAAAAGTTAAAGTCCATCCGTCAAAAGGAAGAAGGAAAATAATTTAGGGAAATAAATCTGTTTACCTGTAAACTTATCCTACCTTGACTTCCATGCTGCCAACGTTCCATTTGATTTTTCACATTTATTTCCACGATTAAATGTAGCGCCCATTGGCCGTAATTGTAAGTTGATAAATGGTATACACTTGTTATATCGAGTAACTAAACGATGATCGGAATCAATAACTCTCTGTTAATCCTCAATAGAATAGAATTGGAGATTTTTATCGTGAAAAATTACACCCAATCACATCATTTGTAGAATTTAACATATTGTTCGGACAATAAAACATTTCATAAAAACAAAATACTGGTAAAGGTAAATAAACAACATGTTTTACACATATTATTTTTGTTTACTGACAATTTATTTAGTTTTGAGGCATATATAGCTTACGTTATAGGGACATTACAGTCGCATACCTTTACTCAAACGTAGAAGATACATTCAATTTTAGATAATTCTTAGATACATCGAATAAATATTTTGACATATTTCTGCAAATAAAAAACCTTCCGACTTGTGGAACCACCAAAAAACCTCAAATCAAAGAGATTCGTATAAATAATGTAAGTCATCATAATATTCTCAAAATATTTGCATTTTCACGGATTTAGGAAATATACAAAAACATGTCGATGTGGTCAATAACTGATTTGAACATACTATGCGAGATAATAGTTCGAGGTCAATATGCGACAATCATGTATTGGCCGAACTTGCCAGGCCGTGTTTGTTTTCTAATGGTATGACAATTCTTTCTGTAAATATTTTTATACGTTTTGTTTGAATACACATATTTTGTAAAGCTGACGTTTCCAAATATAGAACTATTTCGACAACATGACGTCACGTGACGTCAAAAGAACCAATAAAGTCTCACAAACAATATGATAAAATAATAAATTTTCCAAAAGTTTAACAGTTGCAACATTTGAATCTCCTTATGTAACGGGTATGCGAAATTTCCCAAAGTGCTTGTCACACTTTTTCACAATTTCTGTTTTGACAAGACAAATATTTTTAAAATGTGTTACCCTTTTCTATATCATTTTAAAAATTTGTATTCAAGCGTTTGATACATTAAAGGGTGATCACATTATATAAATCAACCAATTTTCAAATAAGCACGAGTCAACAAGTATATCTATATGAAGACAGCCACAAAGATGCAATAAATTTATATTATTGATATATCAAAGTAGAACAAGCTCTTGTAAAGTAATAAAATGTATGTAACTTGATATGAAACATTTAGATATTAGTTACCTGTAAATTTCAATTATATAACACCTGGGAGGCGCTCGATTCATTGTTCTGGACGTCCTGCACAGTACCGTACAACAATCGAGCGACCGAGAACAGTGTTCTGGGTCTGTTCTGTCTGTACTGACTTCAGAGGTGGTGTAGTGTGCACAGTCCGCCATTAAAGATGGAGTCAAACGTAATGGATGCAGGAAAACAAATGTGAATTTATTGAATTTGCAACATATTAATAAATGGTTTCTTTAAGATAATAAAGAAAATTCTTTATCCCAGTTGAAGCAAACTTAGAAAACGTTTTAAAGCTATTGATTTCTTCATACAACGATGCATTTATCCATACAACGATGCATTTATCAAAAGATTTGTTTAACGCAAGTCAGTAAGTCTGTCAAATATTGAATATCTAAAAAAAAAATAAGAACTCGGTCCTTCAGTTGCTTTGGAAAATTCATTTCATATGGCAAAATGTTTGAGCCAGATAATCATGACCCCCTTTCATATTATTGGAACATTTAAAAAAAACATAAGCTTTAATATATAATTTTTGACAAGTATGTCACTACAACTACGAATTCTATTGCAGATTAATTGTTCCTTTGGTATTCTACTGTCGTTATTTCATTGTTTTTATCTGCATTATCAACAAATTCGTTCTCGAAAGTAATTATCACACAATCGACGTCCATTTTGATATAAGAACTTCCTGTTCCAAGCCATTCGATTCGCTTGTCCAGAACATTGTGATTGGAACATGTCCAGCACAGAGAATCGAGTGCCCCCCCTGCCCTAATGTGTGACATTCTCCCGACCTGTATGGAGCGCATGGATTTACATATCGTGAGCATTAAACTTCAAAATGTTTTCACAGAATTTTGAAATTATGTCGAGTAAACAAAATAAAATATAGAAGGGTATTAAGTGGCGAGACAGAGGCTTTTGAGGAAATTTTAGTGTCCCATGCAAACATTTCAAGATTAGCGGGAGAAACCCATCAGGAAATAAACCACTGAAAACCAACGTGTATTTGTATCTTAATTGTAACACATGATGAACAAACTTGATGTAACAGAGCAAATCGACTAGAATTTTATTTTCAATAGTAAAAAATGTCCGTGTTTCTATTCAAGCAAAAACAACATTCTACTGGAAAATACCCATGTACATGTTTTGAATTTAAAAGCTTTCTTACGACAAAAGGGTGTATAAAAATTCTTCCGAGTAAGGGTGGAGATAATCACCTGAAACATTTCATGGATAATTGTACAACAGAATTCAAATGATAATGTAAGGTGAAATTAAATAAATCTACGATTTCAAATTGATACCATAAATGGAAATGGCATTGGTAACGGAATAAATTCAGCTAAAAATATTGACAGGTTATGGACCTTGTTTTCAAGATATTTCACATTTTAAAAAATGGTGGGAAAAGGCTCTCTTGGACTTTTACCTTAGTATAGCATGGAATTTTATTTATTTCATACGCATGGAAGGAAAATCTAAAATCTAATGAAATCTTGCTACTGACCTTAAATGAGTTACTGAAGCCTTTAATGACTAAAAAATTGGGTGTAATGGGGCAAAATATTTTACATAGTAATAATGGATAAAATCCGAGAAATCCGAATGACTTTAACAAATTTCAGAAACCTCACCTTACTACATCCTTAAAACTTTCTCTGTAACCTATTTATTCATTGGTTTTGGAGATTAAAAGATAGATAAACTAACCTTTAAGATCCTTGTTTTCAGTTGTTCAAATAGAGAAGGGTCTTGCAAATTCAAGTTAAACATCAATTAATGAGTTAATTTAATTAATTAATCTCCAACTAATCAATACATTTGTAAACAAACTGTAATCCAATTGTTTGTTCGATGATTAAGGCTACATTTTAATTAACTGACGAAATTGGAATTTTTTTCTTAAAAAGGATACTTAATTACATACATGTATATAAATATTCTTCCAAAAAATCAAGTTTTCATTTTTTGTAAAACCACCGACTGCTAGTGGAGACTGAGAAATAGCACAACGTTCCAAGTTCGGAGAGACTCTCTCATCTCTGTGGCTTCAATAACATCGGTGATGAATTTCATTATATATTGACTTGTTCCTGCTTTAAAAGCGATAGAAAGAAATTGTTACCAGTGGAAATGCAAACATACTAAAGTTTAATCAATTATTTATGTTATATTGGAAAGATTAGTACGATCATCGTTAGCAAATTTACAACCTCTCCTCCAGGTTAGATATTCATTTATATAATATTTATGTGTAACTTGTTTTATATATTAAAAAAATGTTTGCACTCTTTTTGCTTCTCTGTAATTATGTTATAGTTAATCGGAATAAAGTTCATTTATTTATTCATTCATTCGTTCACTTTATATTTTATTCTGACAATTACGTTTATATAGAGCTTACGCACATTGTGCCACATGAACAATAAACAAGAGAACAAAATAAAAATCACAGCAATTCTAATGAACCATGTTTCTCCAAACTTTGCAATCTTACTAGCTACCTTGATAAGCCCGAAGTTAGTGTTAAAAATTCAATCATATCCAATCAGTTATCACACCAAAGATGTAATAGTCTATTTCAAACTTTTATATTGGTGGATTGAACTTGAAACAAGAGGCTGTCAAGAGCCTGTATCGCTCACCTGGCCCTTGATTAACATAGACATTTTATGTTAAAGAGCCCTTATATATAATTAAACTATAAATCCAATATCCCTAATTAGTTAAAGGGGAGAGGACCTGTGTTAGTTTAACATTGGACCCCATGGGAAACACTAAGTTCCCCGCTGGCTGCCATGTTGGATATCGCGCTGACCTGAAAAACACCTTTTTGCAAGGGACCACTCAATGACTATTGCGGCCAAGTTTTGTTCCAATTGGCTCATTACATTCAGAGGAGAAGATCTTTGAATGTGTTTTCCCATAGGGTCCAATGTTAAAACTATGTTCCCCACTGGCGGCCATGTTGGATATAGTGCGATCCTGAAAAACACCTTTTTTGCTAAGGACCACCTAAGGACTATTGTGGCCAAGTATGGTTCCAATTGGCTCAGTAGTTTCAAAGAAGAAGATCTTTGAAAGTATTTTCACAAAGGGTCCAATGTTAAAACTATGTTTCCCGCTGGCGGCCATCTTGGAAATAGGGCGGACCTAAAAAACACCTTTTTTGTTAGGGACCACCCAAGGACTGTTGTGGCCAAGTTTGGTTCCAATTGGCCCAGTAGTTTCAGAGAAAAGGAATTTGAAACGTTTTTTTTTCCATAGGGTCCAATGTTAAATTTTGGTCCCAGCTGGCAGCCATTTTGGATGACGTACAGACCTGAGCGACACAATTTTTAAAGGAGACCACCCAAGGACTATTGTGGCCAAGTTTGGTTTCAATTGGCCCAGTGGTTTCAGAGGAGAAGATCTTTGAATGAAAAGTTTACGGACGGACGGACGACGGACGGACGCAAAGTGATTGCAAAAGCTCACCTTGGCATAGTCAGGTGAGCTAAAATTGATGGGTGTTCCATGGAACACTTGTGTCGCCTGCACTTTAAAAAGAACCATTTTTGGCTCAGTCAACCTCTACAATATGTAAAATCAAAATTCTAAGTATAGGTGTATGTCTGGATCAGGAGAAAAAAACATCCTGTAAATTTGTTTAGAATATGAAATACAATTTTGAAGGTTTTGTAGATAAACAAATCAAATTAACATATCAACTATTTTTGCTGAGTGGACCTCTAAAATTTGTAAAATTGATTTTAAGTATCAGATGCATAGTTAGATCAGGTGAACAACATATCCTGCAAGTTTGGTTGGAATATGACTTACAGTTTTAAGGAGTTCAAGATTAACCAATTGAATAAACTGAGAAAAGTGTTACGAAAATTTGTACCATAAACCATATTTGTTGAAAATATTCCAAGTTGGTAAACAGGAAGTAGATGTCAGACAGAAATGAATTCAATAAGCGCAATATGGAACCCCATACTTAAGGAACATACACAATTTCAAGTGGCTGTAATTGTAGTTGCTGAGAAAAGTGTTACGAAAACTTAATTGTACCATTTACCATATTTGTTGAAAATCTCCAAGTAGGTAAACAGGAAGTAGATGTCCGACAGACCTGAATTAGATAAGAACAATATGGAACCCCATACTAAAGTCACATACAAAATTTCAAGTAGCTGTAATTTGTAGTTGCTGAGAAAATTTTACGAAAACTTAATTGCACCATTGACCATATTTGTTGAAAATCTCCAAGTAGGTAAACAGGAAATAGATGTCCGACAGACCTGAATTCGATAAGTGCAATATAAGACCCCATACTGAAGTCACACACAAAATTTCAAATGGCTGTGATTTGTAGTTGCTAAGAAAAATGTTACGAAAATCTTTACTTTTGACATAGTATGCGGAAAAATATT
This sequence comes from Modiolus philippinarum, assembly GCA_002080025.1. Classification (NCBI taxonomy): domain Eukaryota; kingdom Metazoa; phylum Mollusca; class Bivalvia; order Mytilida; family Modiolidae; genus Modiolus; species Modiolus philippinarum. The sequence continues at coordinate 7,908 of MJUU01073961.1, forward strand.
CCACGTCCGTAAACAGGAAGTAGATGTCTGACAGACCTGAATTCTATAAGTGCAATAGGGAACCCAATTATGAAGTCATATACAAAATTTCAAGTGGCAGTGATTTGTAGTTGCTGAGAAAAATAATACGAAAAATTGTTACTACTGACAGTATGTGGAAAAATATTCCAAGTCGCTTAACAGGAAGTAGATGTCCGACAGACCTGAATTCAACAAGCGCAATAAAGAACCCCATACTAAAGTCACATTCAAAATTTCAAGTGGCTGTGATTTGTAGTTGCTGAGAAAAGGGTTACGAAAAAGTTGGACGGACAACGTCGACAACAACGCCAACGACGACGCAAGACGACTAAAGTGATCCCTATATGTCGCCCCACACTACGTGTGCAGGCGACACAAAAAGAAGGATTTTTCTTCAAATTAATATTAATTAAGCCTATATTTATGCTTAAAAATCCATCATTGTTAAAAATAGATAACTTCAAAATGCTATGTACATTTGCCAGCAAATTTGGTACTTTAATTACATACTCCTGGAATTATCCAACAAAACTTTGTCAAACTTTGCAACTAAAACTGCAAAGTTACTTGATACATGCTCAACTAAATCAGCCGTAACAAATGTAAATGTATAACATTGTACTCAATACCGACATCGACGAAGTGGCATCGTAATATTTACCCCATAGCCACCAAGAAATATAGTTTCTACAACGAGAACTAAGTTGATTATGAAATATTTCACATCGAGTTAAATAAATTTTGCAAATGTTTGAAAACGAGGCTTGCCGAGTTTTTAAACATTTGAAAATTTATTTAACAAGATGTGAGAAATTTCATAATTAACGTGTTTAAGTTGTAGAAAATGTTTCTCTAATGACATAATGTAGAACACCGAGGGTAATCTTCCGAATAGTTTTGGCGGAAAATTTCACGCGAGTTGTTCTCTCACTAGAGACGAGAAATATTTTTATCACACCGGTCAGGCGTTGGTTAAATTTGCTAGAAATTAGAGAACAGTAGTTCTTTCAATATTCTTTTACGATTTCCTATGAGACAGGGGCTTATTTTACAATTCACTGAAATCACGTGGAATTAGGAAATTCAAACGTATGCCTACACTTCAACTAACGAATGTGATTCTATAAAGCCTATGCGTTTCCGCAAACTTTGGTCACTGACACTTCTTTATAGCTCTAAAAATGGTTTGCAATAATTGAAATTGCGAATTTAAATAGGAATGAGTCTAATGTACGGATGGCCGAAGTGATAACAAAAATTGATGGGTGTTCCATGAAACACTTGTGTCGCCTGCACTTAGAAAAGTCATTTTTGGCTCAGTTAACCTCTAGAATTAAAATTTTATGAATCAGGTGCATGTCTAGATGAGGGGAAAAACATATCCTGCAAATCGGTTTAGAATACGAATTATAATTTTGAAGGTCTTGCAGATTAACAAACCAAATTAACATTTGAGCTACTTTGGTTCAGTGAACCTCTAAAATCTGTAAAATTGAAATTTTAATTATCAGGTGCACAATTAGATCAGGTGAACAACAAATCCTGCAAGTTTGGTTGGAACATGGCTTATAGTTATGAAGGAGTTGAAGATTAACAAATTGAATAAAAAATGAGCTATTTTGGCCCAGTAAACCTCTAAAATTAGTAAAATAAAAAAATTACGTATCAGATGCACAACAATATCAGGAGAACAACATTTACTGCAAGTTTGATTGGAATCTGACTTATCGGTTCTGATGGAATTGGGGTTTATTTTGGCTCCATGAACCTCTAAAATCTGTTAAATTAAAATTCTAAGTATCAGGTGAACAACTGCTCAGGAGAACAACATATCATGCAATCGATGTTGAAAATGGCTTACGGTTTTGAAGGAGTTATGGATTAAAAGATGGAATAAGAAAATGACCTATTTTGGCTTGGTGAACCTCTAAATTCCGTAAAATCTAATTTTTAAGTATCAGGTGCATGACTAGACCAGGTAAACAACATATCCTGAAAGTTTGGTCGGAATACAGGAGTTTGTCTTTTATTGCAGTGTGGAGTTAGTAAAACAATTCCTCGTGGTAGAGATGTATGCTCTTTATTTTTCTTAGATATGGTGTACTTGTACATGAGATAATATCTCATGTGTACACTTCGTTCAATTACTTTTATCTAAATTTATGTAAATTATAAAACCTAAGGATTAACTCCCTCCATCGTAGTTTTGTCCTTAACTATTTTTGATATTACTGATTATTCGGATTTCGCTTGGTTTTATGCATTTAAACATTTTTTTGAAATTATGGATTTCCTTTGTTTGGGTTCTAGTGCTGCTGATGAGGAATTAATTTCCGAAATGGCCATACAGCTCATTAAAATTATTGCAGTTGGGGTTAACATATGTGTTATGGTCTCATGTTCATTTACCCCATATCCTTTCGTAAAATATTGTAGTTTTGAAGGAGTTGCGGATTAAAAAACCGACGGACGACGCAGTACGTCGGACTACGCAAGACGACGGATTGCCATCCCTATGTGTCGATTCTGCTTACAGCAGGCGACACAAAAACTAGAAAGGTTAAACATGGACAAGTCCAAATAAAAATCAACTTGTTAAACACACAATCAAAGTGAACTTTTCGTGCCCTGTGCTAACATCTTCCTTCGAAAACGATCTGTTTGGAAATTTAATTTTATCTCTAATATCAGCCGAGAGATACTGAAAAATTAAAAATGTTGAATCTAATAGCCAAATAGAACACTGAGTTTCGTATCAGCAATAATAATCATAAAAATTCTAAGGCAAGTTTCCATGTGTACCATGTATTTGTAGAGACTTTGTCTCACGTGCATTTACTCCATATCCTTTTGTCTCACGTGCATTTACTCCATAGCCTTTCAATGTTGATCCATGGAAACGGAAATTCATCAGTAGCAGCCCAGAAAAAATACTCCATTACAATGTTAATTCATAAATAAGTCAAAATAAGTCAATTTTTCATAGTCATATTCGTGTAAAATAGAAATTAACATTCGGAAGAAAATGTCATATCAATAATTATTTCTTTCTGTGTCAATAATTGACATTTTATATTGGTTTTCAACATGACATGAATAAGTTAGCCATATCAACATAAACCGCCAATGGTTTTCAAAAGGAATTTTCTGTGCATTGGATTATTTTTGATATATCAGTGCTCAATATTTTTGAAAATTATGTAAAAATGGTATTTTATTTGCCTCCCATGCAGACATGATATTAATACATGCCACAATTGCGTTGTTTCAAAATTATTAGCAGTTAAGAATGTATCTAATCAGCATATACTATGTCCATAAAAGACATTTTGTGGCATTTTAAAAGCTGATTCTACTGGGAGTATATTAACCTTTCCAAAGGACGATTAGTTTATTTTAGCTCTTGGATGCTTTCTGGAAAATTTTGACTAAAATCTACCAAAAACTGAATAAAAGTTCGAATATTATTAAAAAGTATAAAAAAAATAATTCGAATCTGTTCTGCAACGAAAGCTTAACAAACAGATGACGCGTTAACTAGCTGTGATAGGATATATATGCATTTTCACCTATTGAATGAAAATATAACAGTAGAAATACGCCATACCTTTCGAATCGTCTATTTATCTCCAACGAAGAAGCTTTTCCCGAAGTTTCGAAAGTCATCGCTGTGTCAAAAATTAAGGCATCGATCCCAGTTTAATAAAGTTATTTGAGACAAAGACCACATCCTAGTTTAATGTTTATTAAAGCTAATGACATTCCCTACAGTCGCGGGTAATGTTAATTACTTTGTAAACTGCATGACCTTTAAACAGTTTAGTTTATATTTTGATGCAATATGAAGCAATTGGCATAATGCTGTAACCCGATCGAAATTAAAATGTGAATAAATCAATGGAAACAAACCACATCCAATAATCCGAATATCAAGAACATAAAATTTTATAAGAAGACAAGGACAGGCCAATGACCAACATATTCCCGACTTGGAACAGGCGCAAAAATAACACCACGATTTGACAGACTGTTACAATGTTTCTCTTTCACAAACGAGAACAGATATCTTTGGGTTGATCCAGGGTTTTCGAGTGTGACTAAAACACACTTTTCACTAACAGTGTAACAGGTGCCACGCTTGGAGCAGATCATGCTTACCCTTCCGGAGCACCTGATGACACCTCACGTTTTTGTACAGGTTCACAATGCTAGTGCTATAATCATGTGACGTTCTTGTTCATTTTTGTTTTATTTGTTTTGTCTTTGTCATACTGTCTCAATTCGTGTTGGATGTGAATTGCCATGATTTCGGATTTATGATTTTAGAACGCACTCTTCCATCTTTCTTGCTACGGTATTCGTTTGCAGATGTATTTTGCCTTTTGTCCCCTTTTGCATCACATCTGAATTTCCATGTTTCTGGATATCTGATTTTAGAATTTCCCCATATCCTGTCTTTTTGCTTCTGTATTCTAACACATCTACCATGGGCAAACTAATATCGAATAAAAAGGGGAGAGAAAGGGTAGAGTTATGTTAGAAAAAAACCAGAAAAACCGGCAATTCAGATTTAATACAAATTGATGAAATGCCTATATATAAACGACTTGAGCAACTTTGGCCTCAGTAGATACACTATTAGAAAAACAAGAATATGTGTCTAACGGACACAATGCCCCACCTCACAACTCTTTTGAAGAATGGTATATTTCGTGACCAGTAAAGCATGAAGTTGCTTGCATGGAAATATTCTTATTATGATTTTAGTATGATTATACCCTAATAGGTATTTAATAAAATTCAATGACAATAGCATATATCCTTCACAGAAAAGAAACTTAAACCTATGGATAAACTTTAAACTATCCCCCTTTTCCATGACCAGTGAAGCATGAAGTTGGTTACATCGGTAAATATTTATAACATTTTTTATTTATGTATATCCTAATGAGTATCTATATAAAGTGTAATGATAATAGCATACATCCTTCACAGAGAAAAAAAAACTTCAAACTGAGGTTAAATCTCATACTACACCCCTTTTTTCCATGATCACTGAAGCATGAAGTTGGTAGCATGGATAAATTTTTATCACTATTTTTGTCTATTTAGATGATAATGTGTTAAATGATAATAGCGTACATCCTTCACAGAAAAAAACTTCAAACTGTAGGTAAACCTCATAATATCACGCTTTTTCCCGTGATCAGTGAAGCATGAAGTTGATTTTATTATGATTTTTGTTTTATTAGATGCTACTGTGTATTAATGTAAAGTTTAATGATAATAGCATACATCCTTCACAGAAAAAAAACTTCAACCTCTAGGTAAACCTCACAATATCACTTTTTTCCCGTGATCAGTGAAGCATGCAGTTGGTTGCATGGGTTGTTTAATTAGACGCTAATGTGTATTTATATAAAGTTTCATGATAATAGCATACGTCCTTCCCAGAAAAAACTTAAACTGTAGGTAAACCTAGCTTGGGACGGACGAACGGACAAACGGACGGACGAACGGACAACCCGAACACTATATGCCCCCCCTACTATCGTAGGCCGGGTATAAATAATGTTTTAAGTTTAAATTCAACCCCCACCCACCCTACATTTATGAGAAATCTAAGACAAAAATATACTAAACTTTTAAAGTATCAAAATAAACATGAAGTAGTTTCCATGCATAAATGAAAATGCACCCAAAGGGGGGGGGGGG
>MJUU01073961.1:15219-49031 GCA_002080025.1 Modiolus philippinarum
GGTGGAATTAAGTGAACTATTCATTTGGATATTTACTTGGACTTCATTATTGTCAGATAAGTCATATATTGTATTAATTTGTAAAATAATTATTTTTCATCTTATTAAAAGTTAATTTTGAGCCAATTATGTTTTATCTTTGCTGACTTTACAATTTACAATAATTTATTGGTCGTTTCTACCACATAACAGTAGACACGTCACTTTACACTGTGAGTGAATCAATCTAAGATGAAGCCAAAATCGGTCTTGTCAAATCCGGAAGACGTGAATCTAGCTATAATGTCCGTTTTCATTTGGGGCATCGACACGTGATATCATTTTTCAATGATGTTATTGTGACGACTATAGAATTTCTGGTGGGATGAAATTAACATATCGGCTGAACAAATCCCTGATTCAGCAGATTTTGGTACAGTGTTTCTGCTCTATTGAAAAAAAAATCACTGTACAAACTACACGCTCGACAGTAACGAAATGTACACTTCATATATAATTATATACATTAGAAATAGTGATCTTAAATAAATTAATATCTATAGCAAATGAGGTGTCGTTTTGCTATTTATTCCTCTATTTTCAAGTAAAAATATTTTATATCAACAAGATATTTTTTGATATAAAATTTTTGATAGAAAAAAAATCAAACTATTTTCTCAAGTCAAAATTTATTTTTTGATACCAAAAATGACATTCTTTTTGATATTCGATTTCCTGATATCAGAAATTTAATTAATTGATATCAGAAAATGTTTTTGATATTAGGAATTCGATCCTTTTAATGTCAGAAATTAAATATTTTGATACCAGAAATTCCGATTTCTTTTTATCAAATAATTTCCAACGTAAAGAACGTTTTCTGATATCATAACATAATTTTTGATATAGGAAATTCGATCTTTTGATATCAAAGAATATTTTTCATGGCGAAAAAATATTTCATAACATCAAACAAAAGCATTCTGATACCGAAAAATCCGAAATTCTTATATCAAAAAGCGTTTTTCTGATATAAAAATATATCTTTTGATTTAAGAAAATAGGATTTATGATATCAGAAAATTACTTTTATTTTAGATATTAATTTGATATCGTTTGAGGAATTTGACTAGTGGAGAAATGATCACATGACTCACTATATTTTTAAGAGATTGACTAGAATACAGTCTATCAAAAAGTTATATCGCATGTTACTAAAAATAGTCCTACATATCGCATGTTCCTATGAATGTTTGTAAAAGAAACATTAAAATCTTATGTAATTTATTTGCATGTAAATGAATTTTCTAAGAGTCAATTTTATATTTACACGCTATAACTATATTATAGAGTACTTTGAATTTTAAATATATTAATTTCTTATATATTTCAATTATATACTAGTATTTTACATTTAAATATTTAGATAATAGATAACAATGACCTATTAAGTGTTTCCGTAAATTAATAATATAGCAATTATAGTCTGTGTTTGAGGTCGATACGATGTTATATCGACCTGGAAAAGCATATCGACCTCGGATTTGATCCTCGGTCGATATGCTTTTCCCAGGTCGATATAACATCGTATTCATCCTCGGTCGATATGCTATTCCAGGTCGATATAACATCGTATCGACCTCATACACAGACTATATTTGTATAATATTTATCAATAATGGACTTTTTGCAAAGTCAATATGTTATATATGGACCTGTTAGGTTTATATTGACCGAGGACGAAGTCCGAGGTCAATATATTCCTAACAGGTCCATATTTAACATATTGAAAGAGTAAAAAGTCAATCATTTTTATATTACATATGTAGTTTTATGATATCGCATTACTTTTTTTGTGGATAAAAATTTTGTCATTACATCGGAATTTAATTAGAAATAGAACCTTTATTTGAAGGCGGATTTTAATTGGATCTGCTATCATCTAGAATGGGCTACATGATTGTTCATATGATAAATAAATGCCGACATTTCTCTATATTTGTAAAAAAAAAAAACAAAAAAAAAAACAAGTAAGCCTTTTTATAAGCGTTTTTTTTACGTGAAGTGTGAAATAAAAAATATGTGACAACTGTTAAATATATTTTTCTTCAGTGGTTGCTCTGTAAAAACATTTTAATATCCTCTTTTTCCCCGGCGGAAACTCCTATCAATGTGTAAAGCGTTTTCCAATATTTTTTCATGAGACCTTTTTAGTGAAAACTAGTCAGAAAGTCCAACCATAAATGTAGCGCCAATAAAATTAAAAATAGAAACATAGCATCAATATACTTAAAAATAGAAACATAGCGTCAATATACCTAAAATTAGAAACAACGCTGAAATATACTGAATATTCTTAAAATCACGTGAGCATTTTAACAAATGAGATTAATAGAAACTTATACCATATGTAATATTTTCTGATATAAAAAAATCTATAAAAACCAAAAGTATTGTCTCACACCAGAAATTATTTTTTTATATCAGAAAATGAGATTCTATTGATATCAGAAAATGAGATTCTTTTGATATCAGAAATTCGATTTCTTAACATCAGAAAATCGATTTCCTGATATCAGAAATTTGTTTTTTTTTATATTAGATAATGTGTAAAAATATTTTTCACATCAAAAATCTTTGATATAGGAAATTCGATTTTTATTTTTCTTTAATTATTTTCAGACATAGAAAACATTTTGACATCGAAAAAAAAGAAGAAAATCCGATTTTTTTTCTATATAAGAAAATATATTTGATATTGCAAAAGAAATAACCCAAAAATAGTCAGAAAGCAGAACTAATTATCATAAATATCGAAATAGGAGGCAAAATCCAGCACTGAGTAAATCATGTATTATGTATTCCTGTTTATATTTAACATTATTATACCTCAGTATATGAACATTACTACTAAAATTTCTAAAATAAAATTACTATTTTTCACCTTTTCCAATTTTGTAACTATTTACCGGTCAATAGTTTCTCAGACTATTGACTGGCAGTATGGATATTTTTCCCGAACTTTTTTCTTGCTTTCCTATTGGACAAAAATCCGATTATTATTCAGAATGCTCTGACATCATTGTTCCCAAGTGACAACTCATGCAAATTACAGTGAACACTACTCACTTTGCAGCAGAAAAAAATTGTTGATGAGAAAAGATGTAATTGTTTATGTGTTAATAAGAATACAAAATTTAGAGAAAAAGTACTACAAATGAAGAAATATTATTCAAAGATGATTAAAAAATTGTGAATGTTGTGTTTTTTTTTTTCTTTGTATAATAAAATACTTATAGACTGTTCATTTGTGGATCCCATTGGATATAAGTTATGTTGATAATTAAGAATGCTCTGAAATCATTGTTTCGAAGTGACAACTCTAAACTAGTTATGCAAATTGCAGTGAACACTATTTACTTTGCAGCAGATTAAATTAGATGCAATTGTGTATGTTTTAATAAGAATACAAAATTTAGAAAACAAGGACTAGAAATGAGAGAAATGGTTCAAAAGTTGTTAATCTTGTGATTTTGGTATAAAAAAACACTTATAGACTGTTTATTCGGGAATAGCAAGTTTGCTGTCCCCTTGACCCATAACTATTGACCTCGGCTACGCCTCGGTCAATGGTCAGGGTCTCGGGTACAAACTTGCTATTCCCTCATAACCAGTCATGAAGTATAAACTATTTCCATGCAAGTGCGTCATTAATATAATATTTTAAGCACGTTTAATTTAGTTTTCACATGGTGTCAAAGCTTAATCTTCGTATTTGAACAGTTATATTGTTTTACTATGGAGAAATTCAAAACCTGTAAATAATTCCTGTGACACGACATTCTATATATGTAATTACGCATTAGTTTGCTTCTTCTGCTCTGAAAATCACATTATAAGCTTGTATCAGCATCATTCTCAATTCACAATGAAAGGATATGGAGTAAATACGAAGACAAAGACTCTACAAATACATGGTAAAAACCATGCAATTGAACATCGACATGAGGCATTCAACAATGAGCTAGCACCGGCATTGCTAGATGTTGACCAACTCTAAATTCATGTCCACACACACACACACACACACACACACACAAAGGACATAAAATCCGCCTTGGTTTGATATATTTAATTTATCCTCATACGTAATAAGGTGTAATTCTATATAATTCACATAAATAGCTGACATGATTTCCGATGGATGTCAATCAATTCTCTTGTAAAACTGACAAGTTATTACCCTGTTATTAAAATCATTACAACAAATTATCACCTGAAGAAAAACGGCCAATACTTTGAATCTTTGACAACAGAAAACGGAAAGAATATATTTAGTAAGAGGAAACTATACAATTAGATTACATCATCATAAACCGTAAAAAAGTAATGGTCTTATGACGACCATTTCATTCATATTATAACATCTATACATAGATTATTCAAAAAACATAATTTTATGCCAATTATGAAGAATTTACTGCTACTGCAAAATTTCTCGTTAAGGTAAATGGGTTTAAACCTATCTTGATTTCAATATCACTTATAATCTTTATTGCAATATTACACCTCCTAGGCTCAAAGCAATACAAAACAAGACAATACATATTTACAATTATACAGGCGAATGACTCTGACCGGTGTTGTTTTTTCAAAAGGCATAAACTACCGGAAAAGGGATGAGTGAGATTTTTTTTTTCAAATTGGGACATTTATTTTACTTTGGGAAGTTTTGATGTAGGAGTTCAATAATTTTGCGCTTTCTGTTCTAACTAGACTTCGCCGGAAAGATGGCAACCAACCCCGTGGAACCGCTATAAAAGTGCAAATTTAAATGTGTGTGGACACAATTCAAGTATTGACCCAATTATGTTATCTTTAAAACCAGATGTGTTTGTGAAACACTATGCCCCCGGTAGCAGCCATGTCTTCAATGCAAAATTAATGCTAAAATTGCCATCACTATAAATTAAGGTTAAGTAGACATTTGTACTAAGCTCAATTAGATCTATTCACATATAGAATATCAAGCCTCTTGCAATTGTAATTAACAAGCTAAAAGCAACATCTAGATTTTCACATTTTGACCTCTGTGACCTTGACCTTTCACCTGACCTTAATGAAATTTGCATAATGGTGTTCGGCTTTTTACGATCATTACACAGGCCAAATATGAAGGTCCTATCACACCTGGTTGAAAAGATCTCGCCAATGTTAAAGTTTTCAAATTTTCACTCAGTGACCTTGATCTTCAACCTGACCCAAATGTTTTTGGTGGATTTATACTAAGCTTCATTAGATCTATTCACATATAGAATATGAAGCCTCTAGCAATTCTACAGAAAAATCTATATTTTGACCTTTTAACCTGTGACCTTGACCTTTGATCTGACCTAAGTATGCTGTTTAATTTCATATAACCAATATACAGGCCATATATGAAGGTCCTATCACATTTGGTTGGAAAAATATAGGCAATGTTTAAGTTTTCAAATTTGCACTCCGTGACCTTGACCTTTGACTTGGCTGAAATATTTTTGGTAGATTTGTACTTAGCTTCATATGATCTATTCATATATGGAATATCAAGCATCCAGCAATTGTAGTTAACGAGCTATAGCAAAATCTAGATTCTGACCTTTTGACCTCTGTGACCTTGACCTTTGACCTGACCTCAGTGAAATTTGCATAATGCTGTTCAGTTTCATATGACCGATATGCAGGCCAAATATGAAGGTCATATCACATCTGGTTGAAAAGATAAAGGCAACGTTAAAGTTTTTATTAAAGTTTTCAAATTTGAACTCGGTGACCTTGACCTTTGACCTGACCTAATTTTTTGTTGGATTTATATTAAGCTTTGTTAGATCTATTCACATATAGAATATCAAGTCTTTAGCAATTGTAATTTATGAGCTATAGCTTATCTAGATTTTGACCTTTTGACCTCTGTGACCTTGACCTTTGACCTGACCTTAATGAAATTTGCTTAATGGTGTTCAGCTTCACATGATCAATAAACATACCAAATATGAAGTTCATATCACATCTGGTTTAAACGTTATACGCCAGGTTAAAGTTGCGGACAGACAGACAGACATACAGACAGATGGACAGACAGACAGACAGGGCAATAACAATATGCCCCCGATCTAAAGATCCGGGGCATAAAAATATACAGAACGTAGAAACCCATATATCTGAAAATGCATCACACAATATGGAATGACAATACAAGTTTGTATTATTTACTATTTAAGAGAGAAGTTTTATGAAAAATCAAAGGTCAAGAGTCACCAACCTTGGTATATGACACATTGACTTGATTAATCCACATGCCTAATACTAAAAGCCTACCTAAAAAGATATAAAGTTTTAGCCTTTGCACAACTTTGAAATTAGGACATCAATAATCTAACCTTGAGGACATATTTCAAGGTCAGGATTCCCAAACCAATGGCCTTGAAGTGATATATCAATATATTAAATTTCAAACGCAAACATATACATCAGAAGACATACATCAAAACACAAAAATGTTATAGCCTGGACACGACTTGTCATTACTCATTTTTGTTAATGCTTAGCTTCGCGATATTACAGACACTGAGTCAATAGCTTAGGAGATCACCCCACCTCCTTTGGGTGTTCTCTCTTCAGAAAAAAAATCCTCGGACATCAGAGGATACTGTTATTTGAAATCTTCACCCTCGCTGCATATTAGCCTTAGTCTCATAAATTGACATTTATTGCAGGACGTAGGGTGGCGAAAAAAAAAGTTCAAATTAGAAGAAATTAGAAGAAAGTGCATCAGTCGGTTTGCATAAAATCAGCTGGTTTGTTGTCTTTCGCATTACATGTTATGGCATGAAAGAAGAGTTGATAACTGACGCTAGAAGTGTATTTGATCGCTGGATTGAACGTGGACAGAAATTGGCTTCTTGAAGTACCACCAAACACATCATAGCCCAGTGACCTTAAGCAACTTCTTTTCCTCCAAGAATTCCACAACAAGAATTGTCAAATGACAACACAACTCGCCAGGGATTAAGAATTTCAAAATGTGATAAAATGAAGTTGCATGCCAAACATGAATTCCCTATCACTTAATCCCTACCTTTATAAGAAAGGTATTTTTTTTTCAAATTTGCCCCAGGGCATGGTGAAGGTCAGATATCTACAAATATGGCGCCTCCTTAAATGCTATCAAGAAAAGTTCAAGATCAAAATGTCTACAAATATGGTACCACTAGAAAGCTCTCATCATAAGGAAGTCACATACCAAATATTAACAATCTACCACTAAAAAACTTAAAGCTAGAAGCAATTTTAAAGTTTTTTTTTAAATGCCCCCAGGCAAAGGTCAAGGTCAGAATGTCTACAAAAATGGTACCGCTAGAAAGCTCTCATCATAAGGAAGTCACATAACAAATACTAACACACTACCACTAAACAACTTCATTCTAGAAGCAAGGTTAGAGTAAAAAAAATCCCTCAGGGAAAGGGCAAGGTCAAAATGACAACAAATATGGTACCACCAAAGAGCTCCTATCATAACGAAGTCACATACCATGCATACACTACCACTAAAAAATACCTTTTAGATGCAAGGTTAAAGTTTTTTTAATTAGTGCAAGGTCAAGGTCAAAATGTCTACAAATATGGTACCACAAGAAAGCTCTAATCATAAGGAAGTAACATACCAAATATCATCATCCTAGCTCTTAAGGTCTCTATTCCACAAGCAAGGTTAAATTTTTTGCTGGCGTCGACGACGCCGATGCTGTGGTATGGAAATAGCTCTCCGGACATTCGTCCCGGTGAGCTAAAAATATTTTTCACTTGTTTAATTAATGTGAGTTGTTCGATTTCGTAAATCTCATTGCTGAAGGCCTCATGGTGACTTCAAGATGAAGAACACTAAAAGCGTTGTTCCATTGCTTCGTTTCACTATGTGTTTGTGGAGTTTTTGTCTAATTTGCATTTACTCCATAGCCCTTCATTGCTTATTTAAGACTGGAGTTCGTCTCTTTTGTAGTGTGAAGTCCGTAAAAAGATTCCCAGTGCGAGAGATGTATGCTCTCTATACATTTCAGTTATGGTGTACTTATTCTTGAGAGAATTTCTAATATGGATGCATCATCACACTTTGAAATTTTGGAATTTTATGTTTCTTGTAATTTCAAAATGTGTTGTGACAATCTGTTTATATTGCCCACATCTCACTTATCTATAATTCCAAGTTTTCTTGCAATCGACTTGATGAGTGCCCTGTGTTTGTCTATACGTTGTGATTGTCCACAAACTAGGGACACTGATGCCTTAATACTTTGCCAATTTAATTGATGTTTGTTGACAATCTCGCACCCATGGCCAGAATATACATGATGATGTTTGTTGACAATCTCGCATCCATGGCCAGAATATACATGGATGTAGCGTTGCGCGACATGTAGCAATGAATTTCACTCAAACCGGTGTTGGGGGCCGTCTTTGAACTTGCTATAAGGTATGTGCATAGCTCATTGTTGAAGGCCTCCAGGTGACTTCAAGATGAAAGAAAAAACAATAAAAGTGTTATTCCATTGCTTGGTTTTACTATGTGTTTGTGGAGACTTTGTCTCATTTGCATTTACTTCATATCCCTTCGTTGTTTTTTTTATATATATTTCTTTTAGAAAATTAACCAATAAGTCACCAGACAGATTTTTCAACGCCATAATTTAAGCAGGCCGTATGATGGGTGCCATGCGTGGAGCAGATCATGCTTACCCTTCCGGAATACTAGTACCTGATAAGACCTCAAGTTTGAGTCGGGGTTCATACTGCTAGTGGTTTAGTTTTGAGGTTTGTTGATTTGTTTTGTCTTTGTCATCCTGTCTCAATTCGTGTTGGATGTAAATTGTCGTGTTTTGGATTTTATATTTTGGAATTTCTCCTTTTTCTTCTTTTTCTTTCGGTATTCATTTGCAGATGTATTTAATTATTTGTTTTCTATAATTAACATTGAAGGCTTTAATTGCCGAAGTACTTTGGATTTTTTTTATTCTCTTCTGAATTACTTTTATCTGAATATTCAATTACCGCACATATAGTCTCACACCTTATAACAGTTTAGCTATACCCATTTTAAGAGTTTTGTTAAGAACAAAGCATTATTTATTTTGTTAAGAACACAGCATTATTTATTTTATTGAATAAATTTCAAGTTTGTTTCATTTACCATTGCAGAGAAAAGCTTGACGACAAGTTAATGTTTAATGCAAAGAATAATTAAACTAGAGGCCCAGAGACTGAGCCTGTATCGCTCACCTGACAAAATGGTTCTATGCCATGCATGACCAAAAATGATGTTTTTACCAATAGAGTCTAATGTTAAGCTATGTTCTCCATAAGCTCCCAATTTTTTTGTCTGATCCTATTGAAATGAGTAATTTTTGCAAAGGACCTTCTATACATTTACTTAAATTTGCTTGAATAGTAGTTTCAGAGAAGATGGTGAAAAGGATGATTCTCTAATACCAGGCTCTAATGTTCAACTATGTTCTGCACTGGAGGCCATGTTTTTTATCGGATTGAAATGAAATGAGCAAATTTTGTAGAGTACCTTATATACATCATTCCTGTAAAGATTGATTGAATTTGCTTCAGCCGTTTCAGAGGAGAAGATGAAAATGTGATTTTCCCATAGGTCCAATGTTTAAATGTGTTCTGTGCTGGCGGCCATGTTTTTTTATCGGATCGGAACGAAATGAGCAATCTTTGATAAGAACCTTTAGTTCATCATTCTTGTGAAATTTGGTTGAATTTGCTTCAGTGGTTTCAGACAAGAAGATGAAAATGTGATTTTCCCATAGGGTCCAATGTTAAACTATATTCCACGCTTGCGGCCATGTTTTTTTTATCGGATCGATCTTTGTTCAGGACCTTTAGTACATCATTCCTGTAAAGTTTGGTTGAATTTGCTTCAGCTATTTCAGAGTAGAAGATGAAAATGTGATTTTTCCCATAGTGTCCAATGTTAAACCGAAGTTTCGCGCTGGCGGTCATGTTTTTGTCGGATCGGAACAAAATGATCAATCTTTGTAAAGGAACTTTCATACATCATTCCTGTAAAGTTTGGTTGAATTTGCTTCAGTGGTTTCAGAGGAGAAGATGAAAATGTGAAAAGTTTAACGGACGACGGACGCCGGACGCCAAGTAATTGCAATGGCTCACACTGACCCTTAGGGTCAGGTGAGCCAAAATACATCGGCAAACGAATACCGAAGCAAGAAAAGGAAAGGGGAAATTCTAAAATCATAAATCCAACATCACGGCAACTCACAGCAACAAGAATTGAGACAGTATGACAAAGACAAAACAAATAAACAAAAGTGAACAAGAACGCCACAAAACTAAAGCACTATCAGTGTGAACCCCTATAAAAACTGAGGTATCATCAGGTGCTCCGGAAGGGTAAGCATGATCTGCTCCACGCGTGGCACCCGTCACACTGCCAGTGAAAGGTCCGGTTTTATCACAGTCGGTGTTAGTCAGTCCGGTAACAAACTCTGGATCTACCCAAAAATATCTGTTCTCATTTGTGAAACAGAAACATTGTAATGGTCTGTCAAATCATGGTGACGACCGTAAAACTTCTGTAGTGACAATTGCAAAAGTGACTGAACATACCCTTGATGTGTAAGTTTTTGAGACAGTAATTCCGCTCTGTTGACAAAATCGCTGTACAAACTACAGGCACGGCAATAGCGAATGAGTTGTGAAATGTACACGCCATATGCCGGAGAAGTGGGAATATTACTGCTCAAAAACGGGAAGTTCACTATTGGAAAGTCGAAATCATCACGCTTGTCGTAAAGTTTTGTTTTCAGACGTCCAGAGTTGTCAATGAAGAGGTATAAGTCCAGGTATGATGCTGATGATGGTGTATCAGTGGTCTCTTTAATTTCGAGTTCATTTGGGTATATAAGATGAAGGTTATCTTTAAATTGAGGATTGTTCAATGAAAGAACATCATCTATATAACGGAAACTGAAATTAGAGGATTTGGCTAGCTTATTGTCTTTTTTCTGAACTAGCCCTTGTATGAACCTGGCTTCATACGAATAAAGAAACAAATCTGCTAAAAGTGGCGCACAATTAGTCCCCATAGGTATCTCTATTGTCTGCTGGAAAACTTGTCCTCCAAATTCTACAAATATGTTATCAATTAAGAATTCCAGCATTGCGATGACATCCTCCTCTGTATACTTTTTGTGTGAATCAGTGTGATGTTAAACAAAATAGGCCCCACCAAAAATGACGAAGTCGGTAAACACTAAAAATTATCTCGACAAGTGTGAAAATGCATCTCAAAATATGGTATGGCCATACAAAGGTCCATACAATAAAAATTCCAGATTGTATCATTTACAATAACAGAGAAATACTATACAAATATTGTGACGGACAGACTGACGGAATAACAGACACAGCAAAACAACAGCTGTCGCCGAATGACAACCCATTTCCCGCTCATTGAATAATGAATGAAAGGATATGAAATAAATGCACAGGACACAAAGTCTCTACAAATACATGGTAAAAACAGGCAAAGGATACACAAATTTTATTGTTGTTCTTCATCTTGAAACTCTGAATCAATGTGGTAAGTTCAATATGAGTGTGGACAGCGCACAAGTGTCGACACGATACAAGTATGGACACAATGTAAAAATTTTAAAAATAAAATTCATAATTGGCACCTTTGATCCATTTTACTCAAAATACATAAATATTAGATAAAAAACACTTGAAAGCAACTCATCTAGAGACTTCCAATCAAAAAGATTTTCTCCCATTCCTTGTTTTGGACAATAATAACATGCCTTGGCTTCATTCGAATTGTATATAGCGTCCTTCCTTTGAGTAAAGTTTCATCAAATCCCTTGGTGGTTAGAGGAGTTTTGCTTAAGAGAATCTGCGCTGATATGAAGGAATGAAAAGTCAAAATCAAATTATTTCCCCTTCCAGCTTTCGAAAAACAATTGTATTCCTTCATGCACATCTATATATAGTGTCCTTTCTTTGTGTAAAGTTGTATTAAAATTCATTGACTGGTTTAAAAGTTCCACTTACGAGGTAATATGCGCTGAAGGAATCAACAAACAGTCAAGATCAAATTATCTCCCTTTCCTGGTTTCGGACAATACTTATATTCTTTCATGAACATCTTCATACAGTGTTCTTCTTTTGTGTAACGTTTCATCAAAATCCTTAAAGTTTAAGAGGTGTTGATCTTACAAAAATGTGTCGACAAACGGACAGACAGGCGAGGTGATTCACAAATATCCTTTAACTTCGGAACAGGGGGATAATAACTAAGCAATACCGGTATTTGCTTTCTGTTGATTTTATTAGACATATCATTAGAAAACCTTCCATGTAGTCACAAAAATCAAATAGCCATTGCAGAACCCTAATTCAACCAAAAGATACCCATCCTCAAAAAAGAAGGCATCTTTTATCATCCGAGTAAAGTCTGGCATCTATGGTAACCAACTAGACCCAATCCATAACACAAATTCAAGACCCCCTTTCAAACAATTGTAGAAACAGAAATATCTCGCCTGAATATGAATATCTTTAACAATATATGAAGTTAAGGCTACATGACAGTTGTCAGATTGACATGCACTCACTTAGATGTAGCATTGGACAGAATATGATGCCTCTTCATGTTCTAATGACAGAAAAATAATGCAAAACGTGATCAAAGTCAATGAACCATGATATTGAGGTCAATGCTACATGATAGCTGTGATACTAAAATGAACCTACCTAGATGGAGCAACAGACAAAATATGATGCCTCTAGATTATCATCTACCAAATCATTAATAAAAAATACATCTTTCTCACACCATCTCTGAATGAAGCACATTTTTTTATTGATTTGAATATTATTGTTAAAGCAGAGTGGTTGACTCAAAACAGGTTGCTCTTGAGTGTGTAACTCATTAAGTTTTAACCAATGTAACAAAATATCTTTCCAAAAAGGATTCAAACTACAGGCAACCTTTTGAATACCAGTTTTATTCAATAAGAAAACCTTCTCACCTCCAAATCTTTCTAATTTATTCAAGATGCCTCTAGATGTTCAAGTTACAGAGAAATAAGCATTTAAGTAAAAGAGTTCATCGAAGTCAATGAACCATGAAATTGAGGTCAAGGCTACCCGACAGCCGTCAGACTGGCATGCATCCTACTAGATGTAGCAATAGACCAAATATGACGCCTCTAGATTGTCTACCTACAAAGAAATAAGTATCTTAGTATGGACGTAAAAGTTATCCACATGTCAATGATCCATGAAAATGAGGTGAAGGCAACATGACAGGTGCTAGACTGGTTTGTGGCCATTTAGGTGTAAAAAAAAGACCAAATATGAAGTCTGTAAGTATTCTTGTTACAGAGAATGGATCAGTCAATGAACCATGCAATTAAGATCAAGGCTACATGACAGATATCAGACTGGCATGTGTGAACCTTGATTTTGCAAAAGACCAAATGCGATGGTTGTGTTTTAGTAATAGAGAAATCAAAGCCGATGGGCCATGAAATTGAGGTCAGGGTTACATGACAGGCGTAAGAATAGCATGTATCCGCTTAGTTGTAGCAACAGACCAAGTATGCTACCTGTAGGTGTTATAGCTAAAGTATAAAAGTAAAGACATGTTCAAATTCAATGAACCATGAAAATGAAGTCAAGGCTACATGACAGGTGTCAGATTGACATGCACACACCTAGATGTAGCAATTAATCAACTATGATGAACCTAGTTGCTTTAGTAACAGAGAAATAAGTATCAAAGTAAAACTAGAGGCTCAGAGACTGAGCCTGTATCGCTCACCTGACAAAATGCTTCTATGCCATGCACGACCAAAAAAGATGCATTTTACCAATGAGGTCTAATGTTAAGCTATGTTCACCATTGGCACAAGTGTTTTAGTCTGATCCTATTGAAATGAGTAACCTTTGCAAGGACCTTCAATACGCCATTCCATTACAGTGTAGTTAAATTTGCTTAAATCGTTTCAGAAAAGATAATGAAATGTATAGTTTTCACATACCGCCCTACGATGTTCAACTATGTTCTGCACTGGAGGCCATGTTTTTTGTTGGATGGAAATGAAATGAGCAATTTTGTAAAGTACCTTCCGTACATCATTCCTGTAAATTTGGTTGAATTTGCTTCAGCAGTTTCAGAGAAGATTAAAATGTGACTTTTCCCAAAGGGTCCAAGGTTAAACCAAAGTTCCGCCCTAGCGGCCATGTTTTTTGTTAGATTGAAATAACATTTGCATTCTGTGTAAAGGACCTCTGGTACATCATTCCTGTAAAGTTTGGTTTAATTTGCTTCAGTCCTTTCATAGGAGAACATGAAAATTTGATTTTCCAATAGGGTCCAATGTTAAACCATGTTCCGTGCTGGTGGCCATGTTTTTTGTCAGATCAGAAGGAAATGAGCAATCTTTAGTACATCATTCCTGTAAAGTTTGGTTGAATTTGCTTTAGTGGTTTTAGAGAAGAAGATGAAAATGTGATTTTCCCCATTGGGTCCAATGTTAAACCTAAGTTCTGCGCTTGTGGCCATGTTTCTTATCGGATAGGAAAGAAACAAGCAATCTTTGAAAAGGACCTTCAATTCATCATTCCTGTAAAGTTTGGCTGAATTTGCTTCAGTAGTTTCAGAGCAGAAGATGAAAATGTGAAAAGTTAAACGGACGGACGACGGACGACAGACGACGGACGCCAAGTGATGGCAATAGCTCACACTGACCCTTTGTGATTGTGTGATTTTTCCCACAGGGTCCAATGTTAAACCTGAGTTCCGCGCTGGCGACCATGTTTTTTCTCCCGGATCGGACCGAAATGAGCAATATTTGTAAAGGACCTTCCATTCATCATTCCTGTAAAGTTTGGTTGAATTTGCTTCAGCAGTTTCAGAGGAGAAGATAAAAATGTGATTTTTCTATAGGGTCCAATGTTAAACCATGTTCCATGCTGGCGGCCATGTTTTTTGATGGATCGGAACGAAATGAGCAATCATTGTTAAAGACCTTTAGTACATAATACCTTTACAGTTTGGTTGAATTTGCTTCAGTGGTTTCAGAGCAGAAGATGAAAATGTGATTTTTCCCATAGGGTCCAATGTTAAACCTAAGTTCCGCGCTGGCGGCCATGTTGGTTGTTGGATCTGAACGAAATGAGCAATCATTGTAAAGGACCTTCCATTCATCATTCCTGTAAAGTTTGGTTGAATTTGCTTCAGCAGTTTCAGAGGAGAAGATAAAAATTTGATTTTTCTATAGGGTCCAATATTAAACCATGTTCCAAGCGGGCGGCCATGTTTTTTTATCATATTGGAACGAAATGAGCAATCATTGTTAAGGACCTTTAGCACATTATTCCTATTAAGTTTGGTTGAATTTGCTTCAGCCGTTTCAGACCAGAAGATGAAAATGTGATTTTTCCTATAGGGTCCAATGTTAAAGCATGTTCCGTGCTGGCGGCCATGTTTTTTGTCGGATCCGATCGAAATGACCAATCATTGTTAAGGACCTTCCATACATCATTCCTGTAAAGTTTGGTTCCATTTGCTTCAGCCGTTTCAGAGCAGAAGATGAAAATGTGATTTTCCCATAGGGTCCAATGTTCCGTGCTGGCAGCCATGTTTTCTGTCGGATTGGGACGAAATGAGCAATCATTGTTAAGGACCTTTAGTACATCATTCCTGTAAAGTTTTGTTGAATTTGCTTTAGTGGTTTCAGAGCAGAAGATGAAATTGTGTTTTTTCCCCTAAGGTCCAATGTAAAACCTAAGTTCTGCGCTGGCGGCCATGTTTTTCGTCAGATCAGAAGGAAATGAGCAATCATTGTTAAGGACCTTTAGTACATCATTCCTGTAAAGTTTGGTTGAATTTGCTTCAGTGGTTTCAGAGCAGAAGATCAAAATGTGATTTTTCCCATAGGGTCCAATGTTAAACCTAAGTTCCGCGCTGGCGGTCATGTTTTTCGTCAGATCGGAAGAAAATGAGCTATCATTGTAAAGGACCTTCTATTCATCTTTCCTGTAAAGTTTTGTTGAATTTGCTTCAGCAGTTTCAGAGGAGAAGATGAAAATGTGAAAAGTTAAACGGACGGACGACGGACAACAGACGACGGACGCCAAGTGATGGCAATAGCTCACACTGACCCTTTGGGTCAGGTGAGCTAAAAAGGATCAAAGTCGATGAACCATAAAATTGAGGCCAAGGCTACATAGCAGGTGTCAGATTGCACTGCATACACAAAGATGTAGCAATAGACAAAATATAGTATGTCTATACAATACAATGCATCAGAAATTGACTTGAATGTAAAACTATGTGCGAAATTTACAAAGTCAGTCACTGAACCATGCGAATGGGGTCGAAGTCAATTGATAAACGGCAGACTGACATGAACCCACTAAGATACATAAATATTCTTAATAATCTATGTATGACAAATCCAGAGAAATCACCTTGAATGTTACACTATGATTTTTATGATGTCATAAGGTCAAGGTCATCTGTAACATGTGATGCTGGAAAGCTTACACAATGAGCTACCTGTGGCGAAAGATGTTGAATATAACTATACTTAATATACTTTAAGAAAATTTATACTTTAAGAAAACTAATATACTTAATATACTTTAAGAAAATTTACGACGACGCGTTGCCGCCGCCACCGGAGAATACATAGTCTCGCTTTCACAGACATTCGTCGAAGGCGAGACATAAAATACAAGAAAAACAATTTTCAGCTCAAAAGAAAGGTTCAGAACGTTTAGTGATGAAATATTACAGTTTGGTTCAATTTACAGTTTTATCAATTACAAAGGAAAAGAATGCCACAGTGTTCAATGTAAGTAATTCATGTATATTTGTAATAAAAGACGAGTGTATTATGATGTGGAAAATTGGTGAACAGACACCGAGTGATGGAAGCAGTTCATACTGGACCTTTTGGTAGGACGACTTAACAAATATAATTTAATGCAAAACATGAAATTAGGAGGGAGGGGCAAACATACAATTCTATTCAACAAACAAACGTTTTTTTTTCTCTCGAAATGACAGGCATAAAGGCCTTACAGATCACCATTTATCAAGGTTGATATGGCCTTGTGCGCTGATACTCAATATCGACTCAGGTGACATTATGTTTTTCTAAGAAGGCTTCTGTTCTTGCAACACATTTGCATTCGCTCTTTTTCAGGAGACATAGAATAAAAAGATACCAGGAAACACCTAAAATGGCCGAAAAACATAGTCACATCCCACAATATACCAAGGAACTGCACAAGAAAAAAACAAAAGACAAACGTAAACAACGATAAGAACTCGGGACAGCTGGACTTGGTACCGGCACTAGCAAAAGCCAGGGGTAGGGTTTAACCCGGTTATGGGTACCCAACCTTGAAACACAGGTACAGGATAACGAAATTTACTGTTTTATGCAACTTTGGTATTTTTGTATTTATGTATGTAATCTTTTTATTTTAATAAGTATATGTTTACTTTTGTCTATATATATAATGAATTCATTTTTATTCATATCCAAAAACAATTAAGAGTTGAATGAAATCATAAAATTTATATTCTAAAATACTCACGTTTTTCAATCATCCGGGCATTTCAGTTCATGCTGCACTGGAAGGTATAACAGTTACATTTCGTGTGCTAACACTCGCCAAATGTCAAACACAATTGATTTACAAACACAAAATGCCACAAAATCTATAAACAACATTCAGTTTTGATGCGGAGAATGCAAACAACCTCTCTTATCCCATATTTGAACATATATCTTTCATTTCATGTACACATCTCGAGGCAGACCGTGATTTTTTTGCCAAAATAATGAAAGGTAACAAATAGTCCCAGAAGAAAAATGTCCTTTTGAAGTTACACAAACTACAAAAATAAGTGATAATGGCCACTAATACGAGTAAGCATTTCATAACATATATCACGTATATACAACCCAGTCTCTATCATTTTGTCCATTCATAAACAACACTTTAGTCCACCCTGTAAATCAAATTACTGTCAACTTGTTAGAATCCACAAAATTTGTCAATAGATATCCTACATTTCTACCAACATATCAAATTATATGGGTTAATATATATAGGTAAAAATATTTATTATGAATGATTATTTTGAAGTGTAAAATCATGTAATTTATCACCTTATAATTGTTGAACCACCTGTAACATGTGTAAGGTTTTAATTTCATGTTTTCAGATAGTGCACTGGCAGGAAAAAATAATTAAGAAATAATTTGTAAAAGCTATAGGTTTGTTGGAGATTTTACCATGGATAACCGTACGAGTGAAATAGCGACAGATCAATTTTAGGCACTTAGACATAACTTCTGATATCCTGTCATGAATTATCATTATTCAAATAAGAATGGATTTAAGTTTCTGATTCTGCCTAAGCAGAATTTATATCTCCTATAAGGGCATAGACCTCAATTAATTTCACAATATGTTTTTGTTAAAACTTTTCCCAATATTTTCTTGCATGCATATTTTAGGCCTAAATTTTGCCTATAAACAGTTAATAACATCCGGTCCAGGTAAAACCTGAAAAGCATGACATATGTTGACCGGCATTTTACTCTGGCATTTGAAATTCAATCCAAGAGGGGTCAATGTTTGGAGCTAATATGTAAATTCATGGCTAATTACACCCCTTTGCAGAGGCATGCTGCTGCCAAATTAAATAAAGATTCTCCCGCAAAAAAAAATATTTTTGTTAACTTCCAAGTATATACTTTAAATTACTACAAAGTTAAACTCCAATACCAAACAAACTCTACCATTATGTTGTTTTCAAAAATACTCTTGTTTAATTAGGAACTACATAAGTCTACCCTGAAACCGGATGTAGAATTCTACCCTGAAACCGGATGTAGAATTCTACCCTGAAACTGGATGTAGAATTCTACCCTGAAACCGGATGTAGAATTTGTGGTCTATGTCCTATCAAAGTGACAAATTTCAATAGATTTCAATAAATTTTTTTCAAATAACTAGTATATGTGTTAATAACATAATATCAGTGTTTGAGCGCATTCACATTATAAACAAGCGAGAATGCATGGGCACTAAATATAGGCATAGGGTTCTTCAACTACAAGGTTCACTTTTAAGACCATGTTTTATTTCAAATATAAGAAATTAATTCCAAATATTTCTTTTTGGTTTATCTTCTTTGTACTTTTTATATTGTAATTGAATTTTTTACCTTCAAATTACAAGTGTTTACCATTATTAAAACAAATTCTTGTAAAAATATATTTTAATGATTTTTTAAAATTAACATACACTTTTCCATTGCAAAAAAGCCATAAAAGGGCAAAATTTAAGAAAATCAGAAGTCTAAGATAGTCAAATTTCATGTTAAAAATTAGAGGAACATGTAAACTCTCACTTTCAATAACTTTCGATCAAACCTTAATTGAACTTTAGAAATAACTTATGAAATAACCACACAGGGGTTGTGCATTTATGAATTTCTCAAGAATTGGTAAATGGTAAACAAATGAGCAATATGAATAAAATCTTCCGGCTGTTGTTTCTAATTTTAATGATTTGATGTAATTAATACTTTCCTTATAAAATAAGACCCTTTCTAGTAAAAATTCATAAAAAATTGGAAATGCAACATAGGAAGGTTAAGAAATTAGAAGAAAATACAGTTTAAAATGGCAATATTCCACATAATGAAGGCAAAAGATTCCCAAAATGACATAAAACACTCTATTACAGCGTTAAAATGGAAGAGATTTGCTTCGGAACATTATTCCATGGTTACTTAACACAGCAGTGATGAATAAAGGGCTACGCCGAGCGCAGCATGATACGACCGCAGCATGTCGTCCACTGAAATTTGAAAAAGTGTAATTTAAAGTGAGTATGGACATAGGAAAGAGCTTGACACAATAATTAGATGGACGCAATAAGGAGATCGACCAAGTAATTAGCTGGACACAAACTAGGGAAAATAAAAATTAGCCCTTACGACTACTTATGATTCCTTTGACCCTCTATAGCTCAGAAACGGTAAGAGCTATGCCCAATCCATTGACATGATGCTGAAAGCTTATATCAAGAGGAATCAAAAGAAAAAAATCCCATCGAAATGCGATAAAAAATAAAAATTTTAGGTAATCTGTAAATTTACGATTTTGGCCCCTTCGGCCCCTCATAGCTCCGGAACGGCAAGAGCTACGTCAAATCCGTTGAAATTTTACTGAAAGCTTACATCAAGTAGAATCCAAAGAAAAAAATCCCATCGAAATCCGACGAAAAATAAATTTTTTAGGTTATCTGTAAATTTACGATTTTGGCCCCCTTCGGCCCCTCATAGCTCGGAAACGGTAAGAGCTACGCCAAATCCGCTGACATATAACTGAAAGCTTAAATGAAGAGGAATCAAAGAATAAAATCCCATCAAAATTCGATGAAAAACAAAAATTTTAGGTTATCTTAACTTTACAATTTTGGCCCATTTCAGCCCCTCATAGCTCCCAAAACGGTAACAGCTATGCCAAATCTGTTGACATACTACTGAAAGCTTACATCCAGAGGAATCCAAAGAAAAAAATCCCATCGACATCCGACGAAAAATAAAAATTTTAGGTTATCTGTAAATTTACAATTTTGGCCCCTTCAGCCCCTCATAGCTCGGAAACGGTAAGAGCTACGCCAAATCCGTTGACATAGTAATGAAAGCTTAACTGAAAGCTTACATCAAGAGGAATCCAAAGAAAAAAATCCCATCGAAATCCGATGAAAAATAAAATTTTTTGGTTATCTGTAAATTTACGATTTTGGCCCCCTTCGGCCCCTCATAGCTGAGTAAGGAAACAAGTTACCAAAAATCTAAAAGTAGAGCGCTACGATAATTTTTCATTAGGAATCCTTTGGAAAAAATTGCATCAAAATCGGACTAAAAATAAAAAAATGAAATTTTTGAAATTCGCTCCTTTTGGGCCCCATTTATCTCGTGAACGGTACATGCCACGTGAAATCCGTTGGCATACCCCAGATTGGAAATTTTCTAAGGAGTTTACTGAAAGAATTCCCATCAAAATTCGATAAATAATAAAGATTCTACAGTCACATATGTGATAACAACCAATTTAACCCCTTTTGGCCCCTTTTTCTAAAACGGGCGGGGCCAGGAACAAAATTATAGCCCGGGCTAAAGCATGTGCCATGAAACATCATACTAAAATTTGAATATGATCTGTTCACTGGAACCAAAGTTATGCTGTCCAATTTTACCCCTTTTGGCCCCTTTTTTCTGAAACGGGTGGGGCCATAAACCCGAAATTAAAACCCGGGATAGCCATTATGCCAAGAAACCACATTTTTGCGGTCGTATAAAAATCGGTTCATTCTCCGGACACAGAGGGGACCCCCCCCCCCCCCCCAGCAGTACCTTCTACGTTCTATCAAACAAATAAAGTTTAACTGATCCTGAGGCTGGAATATGGCGTATGAAAACTAAAAATCATCTTCTGAGCTGATACAGATGCAAATTTCATGGTTCAACTCTTGTTTTATGTGCGATTTCACAATTTTGCCATATTGCAAATTAGATCTACCAAATTGGTCAAAACAAAATATTATTATTCACTTTGTGTCTGAACAAAATTTGATGACCAAACTATGCAGGGTTTTATCTCAGCGTAGAATTTAAGCAAACTAGTGGTCCCCCTAGATCAGGACATAGACCACAATTAATTTCACTATATGTCTTTGTTAAAACTTTTCCCAATATTTTCTTGCATGCATATTTTAGGCCTAAATTTTCGCTATACACAGTTAATAACATCCGGTCCAGGTAAAACCTGAAAAGCATGACATAATGTTGACCGGCATTTTCCTCTAGCATTTGAAATTCAATCAAGAGGGGTCAATATTTGGAGCTAATATGTAAATTCATGGTTAATTAATCCCTTTGCAGAGGCATGCTGCTGCCAAATTAAATAAAGATTCTCCCGCAAAAAAAAAATATTTTTGTAAACTTCCAAGTATATACTTTAATTTTACTACAAAGTTAAACTCCATTACCAAACAAACTCTACCATAATTATTTTTTCAAAAATACTCCTGTTTAATTAGGAACTACATTAGACTATCCTGAAACCGGATGTAGAATTTATGGTCTATGTCCATAAGTAATTATGTTAATACAATTTCATTTCACTTCCGACGCAAGGAATTACTTATTTAAAAAAAAAAACAACTGAAAATCCAATGTATCTGCGAGCCACTGCTCACTAGTTATACTCCATCTCAATTTAAGCATCTAATTAGAATTGACTGTTGCAATGGCATACAAGATACTAATATAGCCTCCCCCTCCTTCCAAACGTCAAACAGCAACCATACTATTTAAGGTACATTTTCAGGTTAACATTTCATCAAAATCAATAAGCAATTAGGAAGGCATACGGCGACAATTCGCCCCTTTTTACAGAAGAAAGTACACATTAGTTGAATTATCTTCCCTTCTAAATGTGGGGAAGGGATCATATTATTCCAAGCACATCTGCAGGTGGTGTAAATCAATATCCAATATACCGTTTAGCAGGATATGCGCTAACAAGGTACAAGGACGGACGGACAGACGGACGGACATGGAGATTCTTACAAACATAATTTTCGTTGGTCGGGGTATAACCTACACGAGTTTAAAAATGCATTCAATAATACAGCATAACCATACAAGATCGACATGAAAAAATACGGAAATTATTTTTTTTATTTTTTATTATCTTCATGTTGTAAGGGTACTCGTCTTGATAAGTTGGACTTTTTTCTTGTTTCATTTTTACTGTGAGCCTTTTTGTGTATTTATTTTTTAGCCATTCACCACACATAGGAGGAGGGTTTGGATCAAAGAAAACGAGTTTAACCCCATCGCAATTTTTGCGCCCGTCCCAAGTCAGGAATATGTTGGTCATTGGCCTGTCCTTGTCTTCTTATAAAATGTTAGTTTGTTAACATTCAGGTTAATGGATGTGGTTTGTTTTCATTGATTTATTCACTTTTTTACCTTTTTGGGGGCCATTTAGGGCTTGCTATATGGTGTGAGGTTCCTCACTGAGTTGAAGACCGTACTGTTACACCTAGATGCTGTTTAGGGTCGTTTTAACCTGGATATGGGATGTTGTCTCCTTGACATTTACCCCATTTCCTTTCTCTTTCATATTAGATACAATAATGAAGTCGTACTGAATATTGTATCAAAATTTCATTGATTTTGAATATGACTGGAGATAGTTATTGCAGTCTAAAGAAAGTTTAACATTTTTATTAACAAAAAAGTTTTCGACGACGACGACGGAATCTATGATCGATGTGTCTCGCCTTCGCGACATGTTTTGCAGGCCAGACAAAAAGTACAATTTTCGCCATTTGTCTTTTGAACCCTTACAGCTCAGAAACGATAAGAACTAACCCAAAGCCATGTATTTAATCCGAAAGCTTACGTCAAGAGGAATCCAGAGAAGAAAAAAATACAACAAAAATAGGATCATTAAATTAAAATTTAAAAAAAAACTTGTCAAATTGCAACTTTGGTCCTCTTTAGCCCCTTATAGAATGGAAACGAAATGAGCTACACTTAATCTGTTGACATACTATTGAAATCTTATTTCAAGAGGAACAAGATTGCTACGCGAAGCTATGTCCCCCGTCGCTGCAGTAAAGTCGATAAAGCCCCATTTCTCATATAAAATTTTGCGAATCAAAAATTGCAGCAGGATATGATCAACTGCATTAGTTGGAAAATAGCCAAGCAAAATTTCAGCAAAATCCCTTCATTGGATTATCAAGGGATGTGTCCACAAATTCTTCTTATGTTTTAGTATGCATTAAGTCGATAAAGTCCCATAACTCCCGTAAAAATTTGTCGAATCAAATTGGCGATGTGATATGATCTAGTACATATGGCGACTAACAATCCTGTAAATTAGAATGAATTCGGACTTGCAGTTTTTGAGGAGTTGAGTCCACAAGATTTGTCATTGTATAACAATGTGGAAATAATCTAAGTCCCATAACTCCCACAAAATTTAACGAATCAAAATGGGGATGCGATATGATCTAGTATTAATGGTGACTAACAATCCTGTAAAATTTAAATGAATTCTTACCATCGGTTTCTGAGGAGTTGCGTCCACAAGATTTGCCATTGTATAACAATGTGGAAATAATCAAAGTCCCATAACTCCCACAAAATTTGACGAATCAAAATGGCGATGCGACATAATCTAGTACTAATGGTGACTAACAATCCTGTAAAATTTGAATAAATTCTAACCAGTGGTTTTTGAGGAGTTGCGCCCATAAAAAAACGTGACACACGGACGGACGGACACAGACCATTACCATGTCCCTCCGTCGCGTTGCGGCGGGGGACAATATAAAGAAATAAACCCCAAAAATCTCATAATTTTATATTTATTTTATATTTATTTGGAAAAACTGCAGTTTTAGCTTCTTACAAATATATTTATTGAAAATTTTGCCCAAAGTAAAAGATGTAAAATTAGTAATACATTACGAATAATAAATTATTCACACATACCTCAACTTTATATATAGTAATGTATGTGTCCAGATCTAGACTGACGTCACGATATACTCCTAATGACAATTAAACACGAAGAAAACAAATAATAAACATTAATCACATTTTTTACCACCAGCTAATAAAAACTTGTTATATATAATAATTAACTGGATCTTATGTAGGACCAATCTACAGGATAAAACGATTAACAACAATAGACCTCCCATTTGACTGAAAAAAATGCAATGTTGTTTTATTATGGATGAACTGGAGGTTATAACAAAATAACCTAACAGAGTGGCCAAGAGTCGAAGTCCATGACACAAAAACTAAAAAGACAAATCAGGTGGAAAACACCGACAGAATTGTCGACTGCAATGCTCCTTACTTGGTACAGGTATTTCAAAAGAAATGGTGGGTTAAACCGGTTTTATGGTTAGCCAAACCTCCTCTACCATTGTAGTAGTGTCCGGTAGCATCTCAAAAGCAATTGCTATTGAAAAGTCGTAGACAGTTAAAAGAAATGACCATCCCAGCATTAAGTAAAGAAAGAATCTTGAATCAGAGTTTGGAACGAAACTTCAAATTTTTCCACAAGGGACTGATATCTATTAAAAAACTTTTTAAATGAAATGAAACAAGTGATTATGAACTTAAATTCTGACCTCACCCTGCTTGATCCAAGAGGATCCATTATCTAATTACTTTCATCATAAGAGGGATCGAGTTGTACTTCATATGCTGAATATGATGTTAATTATTGAACAAGAATTTCAGAGGAAATGTGATTTCCTAAAGGGTACAATTTTAAATTATTTTCACCGCTTACACCAATCTGTGATACAATGCAAACCAGACAAAAACAACTTTTTTACTGTCCTAATCTCCGAATGAGTTTTACCATAAGGCCCCACGTTAAGCTATGTTATAATCACTGGCTATTTCAGAAAAGGTGCGATCTTAAAATAAATGAAAACTAGAAAAACTATGAGCAGAGCTCACTAATATATAACCCCCGCCCCTTGATTCCAGATTAAAAAAAATTTAAAATAAACTGTGGACACAGGGTATGTCTCGCCCGTCCCTTTCATCGCAAAATTTGCACATTAATCTACTGCAGTAGCCACAAAAATACAATTGTTTTCAATTTCCTTAAAGAAATTATGTGATCACTCATGCATGACTAAAGGGCCAGGGCACCATCTGAGCGACGAAGCTGTATATACTCCCCAAGACACAACTGCATGTCAAATAAGTTCCTTATCCTAGGACTACTGGTATAGGCTGTACAAACTGCTTGGTACAAACTCAAAGTGATCGTTCATGCGTGACTAAGGGGCCATGGCAACCACCGGGGCGTGGAATCGGTATATACTCCTCAATACGCAACTGCACGTCAAATATCAAGTGCCTAGGACTACTGGTATAGGCTGTACGAACTGCTTGCTAAAAACTTAAAATGATCGTTCATGCGCGACTAAGGGGCCAGGGCCATAAATTAAGTAGGGATTTGAGTTGTGCCCATATTAACTCCACATCAAATACTATGGACCTACAACTAACATAAGCTTGCTTACTCACGATAGTTTGCAATTTTTAACGCCGCCGCCGCTAATCCTAAGTCTCGCCTCCGCGACTTTTCGACGTGGACGAGACAAAAATTGGAAATCAAGCCAAATCAAATTTTATAATAGCTGATGCACAATGGCAATGTGTACTTGAGATTCTGGGATAGTTTCATTGAAAACGCCACAAAATGTGTACCCCGTGGCGGACGGACGAACGGAAGAACGGACACCATGATCAATATATACCACCCGCTAAAGCGGGGGTATAAAAAAGGCCAACCACAGACTACTGCAGCAAAGTTAGGTTCGGATTGTCACAATGGATTCAGAGATCTTTGTAAGAAAAAATTAGGCCAGACAGAAGGACGATGGATAGGAAAACGGAAATAGATGTAGAATCGGGAAAAAGCAATATCTTTTAAAGGCGTTTGAATAATATATTTTTCAATAGACAGAAACTAGAGAACAAGAGACACGGATGCCGCGCCAATACATTTATCGCAACAGATTAACTCATTTGAATCATTTATAAAATTGGTTCCTGCCACTGAATTGTGATTGAATTCAAAATTTAACCAAAGTCATTCAACCATAAAATGTAGGTCATAGACACCCAATTGTTGATGAAATGGGCAGATCTCCTTTAGATGAATGTAACGGTGAAATATAATGATGCTGCAATACATAGTAGTTGAAAAATAGACACTTAACCAAAGTCACTGAAGCATAAAATGTAGGTCAATGCCACCAAATTGTCAATGATTGGGGCAGTACTCATCAAGGCAATTAATTTGGAGAAACATTATTGTCTTATAATGTGTAGTTGTTGAGAGATGGACTTTAACGCAAAGTTTAACCAAAGTCACTGAAGCGTAAAATGTAGGTCAAAGCCACCTAATTATCAATGTTTTGGGTGGTACTCATCAATGCAATTATTTTGATGAAACATCGTTGTCTTATAATGTGTGGTTGTTGAGAAATGGACTTTAACGCTAAGTTTAACCAAAGTCACTGAAGCGTAAAATGTAGGTCAAAGCCACCTAATTGTCAATGATTTGGGTAGTACTCATCAAGACAATCAATTTGATGAAACATCATTGTCCTATAATGTGTAGTTGTTGAGATATGGACTTTAACACAAAACTTAACCAGAGTTACTCAAGCGTGAAATGTAGGTCACAGAGTCAAACTACCTAGTGAAATCTGTAGTACCATCAAATATATTACCATTGATCTACCTTTTACAGTTTCTGAGAAATGGACTTAAACGCAGAACCTAACCGGACGTACGGACGGACGGACAAAGGTAACACTATATGCCCCTTCCACATTCGTGGGCGGGGCATAAAAAAATCTGGCTTTAGTGAAAGGGGCGACTTTTGAGAGCCACTTTCTTCAATGCCATCGTAGTCGTTAAATACATCAAATTCAGCGATCTTTTAATGTTATTTATGTATATAATTCTAGTATTCTAAATTCAAATTCAAACTATCAGGCTAATCAAGATTGTACAGTTAAACATTTATGATCTGAGCAATTTTGTGGATAAAATCTGCACCCCTACGAAATGCAAGAAGGGCTAGCCAAAACCATATAGTAATCAGGTTTCTAGGAATTTCTAGTACCTGCATTTCTGGCAGATTTAGATGAAAAATTATGTTACTGATAAATTCCAACAGCATTAGAATAATAGTATGCCTTAAACTGGTTTTGGTGTTTTAGATTCATTGTTATTTGTTACGTGTCAGGGTATGAACACTCTCAACTTTTATTCCCTTTTTTCTACCATAAAGGACGAGTCGAGATAAAAGTAATTATAATTTTGGAGATATGCCTGCAGGCATATGGTTGATGTGTGTTAAAGCTTAACATGTAAATAAAAATAAAACTAGAGAATGTGTCTGTAAGACACGGATGCCCCACCAATAAATTTATCGCAACAGATTAACTCAAGTCAATCATTCATAAAATTAGTTCCTTGTCACTGAATTGTAATGAAATCAAAAATTTAAAC
Organism: Modiolus philippinarum; assembly: GCA_002080025.1. Classification (NCBI taxonomy): domain Eukaryota; kingdom Metazoa; phylum Mollusca; class Bivalvia; order Mytilida; family Modiolidae; genus Modiolus; species Modiolus philippinarum. The sequence continues at coordinate 43,454 of MJUU01073961.1, forward strand.
AAAGTCATTCAACCATAAAATGTCGGCCATGGTCACCCAATTGTTGGTGAAACGCGCAGATCTCTTTTAGCTGAATGTTACAGTGAAATATTATGATGCTACAATACATAATAGTTGAGAAATAGACTTAAACACAAAACTTAACCAAAGTCACTGAAGCGTAAAATGTAGGTCAAAGACACCTAATTGTCAATGATTGGGGTAATACTCATCAAGGCAATTAATTTGATGAAATATCATTGTCCTATAATGTGTAGTTGTTGAGAAATGGACTTTAATGCAAAACTTAACCAAAGTCACTGAAGCGTATAATGTAAGTCAAAGCCACCTAATTGTCAATGATTTAGGTAGTATTCATAAAGGCAAATTATTTGATGAAACATCATTGTCTTGTAATGTGTACTTGTTGAGAAATGGACTTTAACGCAAAACTTAACCAAAGTCACTGAAGCGTAAAATGTAGGTCAAAGCCACCTAATTGTCAATGATTTGGGTAGTACTCATCAAGGCAATTAATTTGATGAAACATCATTGTCCTATAACTTGTAGTTTTTGAGAAATGGACTTAAACACAAAACTTAACCAGAGTCATTCAACCATGAAATATAGGTCAAAGTATCAAACTGCCTAGTGAACTATGTAGTACTATCCAAGATCTACCTACTGGTCTACTATCATCGTTCTATACCTTACAGTTTCTGAACGGAAGGACGGACAAGGGCCTTCCACATTCGTGGGCGGGGCATAAAAATATAACAACAAATAGAAAAAAGAAGGGAAACGGGGAATGTGTCAAAGAGACAACGATCCAAAGGGGAGCAATAACAACTCAAAGCCACCATAAGATCTTCAATGAACGGTGAGAAAACCCCACACCCAACGGCAGGTCGGAGTCGGCCCCTGAACAAAGAGCAATCAAGTCGAGCGAAATAAACATCATCCTAGACTCCTATAGACATAAAGTAAACTAACTAGAAAGAGGACAAGACACACAATGTATCGACCGAAAACTACAACCACAGGCCACAATCCTCCTGTGAGCTGCACAACAAAAACACAAGCCCGGAGGACTAACTCGAGCAATGATCGAACTCGGGATAGCCTGATTTGGTAACGCCACTACCAAAAGCCAGTGGTGGGGTTAGATGGCACCCGTATTTATTGCAAACAAAGTAAATGTAAATGCTTATATTATCCGACCGCATACCATCTGTCGCTTGGTTCCATAAGTTGGGCAATTCGAATAGCTCTCCCTTACTCTATTTTTCAACTCAAAATCGATCTTTTGGAAGATATTTGATGGAAATTAAATGAATTTAAATACCTCCTTAATGGTATGCCAAATTCGAACAGTCAGAAGTCTTGAAGTATATTATGGTGTACTTGTTCTCTAGAGAATTTCACATATGGATATACTATTATTATTTCAAAATTTTGGCATTTTATTTTTTGTTATTTGAAAATGTTATTCTGACCACCTGTTTATACTATTTTATAATACCAAATTTTCTTGCAGTTGACTTGAAGAGTGCCCTGTGATTGTTTATATGTTGTGATTGTCTCTTGTCGGAACACTTTGTCGATTTAACACATCCATGAGTCAAACACATGATTTTTCTTGAATAGGAATGAAAGAGCAATCTATGTAAAGGACTTTGCATTCATCATTCCACTAGAGTTTAGTTAAATTCGATTCAATACTTTCAGAGCAGATAATGAAAATGGTGTTTCCCATAGGGTCCAATGCTAAACTAAGTGCCACTAGTTCAGATATGATCAAATATGATTTTCACATGGGACCAATCTTAAAATATACCTGGCATGTTTTTGTCAAATCAGAGCTAAATGGGCATTTTCTAGGACCTCCTTACTGTTTGTTACATTTGCTTCAATATAGTCTCAGAGCAAAACGAAAATAATGTTTTACTCATAGGGTCCAATGTTAAACTAAGTTTTGCTTTGGCGACCATGTCGTTGTCGAATTGGAATGGGCAATCCTTGTAAGAACTTTCCATACATTATTCCTGCAAAGTTTTGTTGAATTTGCTCCAGGACTTTCAGAGAAGATTATGAAAATGTGTAAAGCTTATAAACGACGGACGGACGCCAAGTAATGGAAAAAGCTCACTCTCAACCTGTGAGTCAGAGGAGCCAAGAAATCGCCAAAGTCTGTATTTAGGAAGTAAAATTCCGATAGTTTTTAATGCATTATCCAGTGCGGCAACAAAAGCTTATCTGTTTCGAGATCTAAGACCTGAAAATTGAACACACATACTTGCCTTTCATTGATACTGCCAATATCTACTGAAATATATGATGATTCTTTATCAAACTCTTCAGGAAGTTTTAAGTTTGATTTTCCTTCCGTTGTGCCATGGTATTTTATTGGCATAATAGGCTCCTTGAGCTAGTTGACAGCTTAACGGTGAGCACCCCTTGACCCATATTTCAAAATTGCGTACTATCATTTTCTATCCGATTTAAGATTGTGGTCATGGATTTAATAGTCTATCTGTATTGGGTTTAATCGTTTGGGTATCAATAAACCGGTTTAACCCTACCGATGGCTTTTGCTAGTACCGGTGCCAAGTCCGGCTGTCCCGAGTTAATATCATTGTTTATATTTGTCTTTTGTCATATTTGTAATTTTCTGTGTAGTTAACTGACAGCTTGAAGCATGTAATTGTAATTTTTTAGCCATTGTAGATTTTTCCTGTTATCCTTTTTATTTCATTTATTACGTATCATCTTATACTACAGACGAGAAAAACTCTTAAATATTAAAATTATTATAAATCGACTAATTAAGCCCGTTAATAGTAAGTAGTGACCATGCAGACATGACAAAGCATCTAACAAAATGTCATGATTACAGAGGGCTTCTGATAAAACAAGAGCTGTCGCCGAATGGCAACCAGTTATACCCCCTCTCATTGAACCCTGATTAAAAAAATTCATGTTTTTATTACATTTCGTAACTCAAGTCCAGGTTTCATCAAACATAATATCTGATAACTCCAATTTTAAATAATATTTTGCTCTGAGAAAAATGTGCGAAAAATTCATGTTTTCATTTTCACTACATTTCGTAACTAAGTCCACATTTCGTCAAACAGGAAGTACACATCTAACCGGAACCAAAATAGGGCATTCCAAACAGCCAACAATATAGAGGCTGCATACTTATTTTGAAATGAATCCCTTTTGTAGAAGCTGAGAAAAATGCGACGAAAACTTCGTTTTCAATACATTTTGTAACTAAGTCCACATTTCGTCAAACAGGAAGTGCACATCTGTCGAGACTCAAATTAAGACGTTCCTTACAACTAACCATATAGAGGCTGCATATCAATTTTGAAATGAATCCCTCTTGTAAAAGCCGAGAAAAATGCGACGAAAAATTCATGTTTTCACTACATTTTGTAACTAAGTCCACATTTCGTCAAACAGGAAGTGCATATCTGACAGGACTAAAAGTAGGACGTTCCTTACAACTAACCATATAGAGGCTGTGTACCAATTTTGAAATGAATCCCTCTTGTAGAAGCTGAGAAAAATGCGACAAAAAATTCATGTTTCACTACATTTTGTAACTAAGTCCACATTTCCTGATTTCGTAAAATAGGAAGTGCAAATCTGACGGAACTCAAAATGAGAAGTTGTGTACAACTAACCATATAGAGGCTGCATACCAATTTTGAAATGAATCCCTCTTGTAGAAGCTGAGAAAAATGCGACGAAAAATTCATTTTTCAAATTTTAGGACGAACGAACGGACGGACAAGGTGAATCCAGTATACCCCACACTCTATCGAGTGGGGGTATAATTTAAGAATCTTGTGTGATGATAATCGGTGCAACAAATATTCGGCATGCACAGTTGTTCAAAGTTAAACAGCCTAAATATAAAATAAAAGAAGTATTGCCTCTAAACTTGAACTAATCAAAATACAAAAAATACCGAAATTGCTTTAAAAAAAGTAAATTTCGTTATGCTGTACACGTGTTTCAAGGAGTAACCTCTCACCAGCAGCATTAAAATCAAATAAAATGGAAAGCCATAATCCAAAAGTATCGAAATAGGAAGAAATGAGATTTTTATTGGAAAGGTTGTGCATAAGTTCTTTACTAAGTATTTTTGCTATATTAGTATGAATAAAATGTAAATGAATTAAATGCCCAAAATACCGATACTGCAAATGGCCATTTCGACAGCTTGTGTCTTTTCAGTGAAATAAAAATCAAACATGTTGATGACCAATGTTAAAATTTATCATGGGACCTAAGCTAAGGGTTTGGTTTCCTTAAAGTAAATACTCGTTATTGGAACAAGCTTTACAAACTTCAGCTAAAAGCAATTTGACAAATTTTCAGTCTGTTGTTTTCGTAGACGTTCTAATACCTAGTTGCATGAAGTGTGATTAAAATTGAAGTTTGAATGAAGAACAAATACAATGAAAATAAAATTACCCAACATTATAAACACAAAACAAAAATGCATTACCTTACATGAAATTAAACATGCTATTTTGTAATATTTAGGGATTTGCAAGGAATATTAAACTGAAGTACATTTCACACGCCATGGGTATCATATATATCCATTAAAATAATGTTCAATTTCATGGTTTATCAGTTAAAACATGCTTTTATATAAATATGACTTGTATAAAAATGGGATTGAGAAAAATCCAATTTTAATTTGCAAAAAAGCAATGAAAAGGTCCATACAAATAAATACACTAAATCAAAATATTTTTACCACATATTTGCATAAAAAGATCCTGAACTCTGTTGTCGTATTTTTGTATGGAAGCTTTAATATCTTTAGTCAAGGCACATTAAATATTGCATAATTAGTACATAGTACATATTAAAAATTGAAAAACTTCTTTCAGTTTATTATTGGTTAAATCATTATCTGGTCCTCTTTTTATAACAAAGAAATGAAGCACTATATTGTAGTACCCTTACAAGATACTTGAAAATTTTAATTGGGGATTTGAAACTTTATATAACCGATATAAATAGGGGCACAGGAGGTGTTTCAAAGTTATAAAATACTGAAGTCTTATATATATTAATATATTAAGAACATGTGTATCATTGTTGGTTGATTGCCGACTTATACCCGGAAGCAGCATCAGTCCTGCATGTGCCATCAAGTACCTCGGTACTGGCATTTTTTTTAAAGTTTTGATATGTGTATCTTAAATTAAGAAATTTCATGAAAAATAAAAAATAGTTTCTCGTGCAAAAGATGTACTAAGACAATGTTTGAGCTTTAGATACGTTCTTCTCCTCTAGCTTTAAAACGTATTTCTTGTTTTTAATTTCTGGTCTTTTCGGTTTTGGTTTTACTGTATTGAAGAGATATAAATGTGGTGTCGAAATAGCAATTGAACAAATAGAACTGACTGCAATGTTGGTGTTTTGTTATTTCATTCAATTACATAAAAAAGAGTTAAAGAACAAGTGTAGAAACAAAAATGAATATGATAATATCAACTAAGATATAAAAAGACATCAAATATAATGGGTGTCAGTGTTACAGTTGTAGAGAAATTACCCCCCCCCC
>MJUU01073965.1:0-33612 GCA_002080025.1 Modiolus philippinarum
AATTAAAAATGGGTAATAAATGCACCATGGTTTGTTTTCTTGTGTAAAGAGGTCGTAAATTATCGAGAAACCATCCAATAAACAAATGACAGTTATCGATGAGTAATGAGCATCAGAACAATGAAAATAAAGAAAATTGGCTAACTACATAACTCGCTAGTTTACATCTCAAATTCCATTATTACGAAATTTTACCAAGATAAAGTTCTTTGTATTGGCTTTATATAATATGGCCATATATAATTTATGCAGGAAAAAATTTTGACTGATGTGACCATGCTCATGCAATTTTTAGAAATAAATTTTTTAGTTCGAACACTTAACTTTTCCCTGTGTATTTTACAACTAAATTTTCAACTAAATTTTAAAAAAAATACCTAATGATTCACATCGAAGTTTCATCTTTTCAATCATATAAATTTTGTAGCATGAAATATTTTTGGGAAAATAGAAAGTGCACTAAAAAAATGTCATGAAGTGTAAAATTTTGCAGTAGATTTCTAAAAAAGAAACCAAAATGATCCAAGTTTTAGAGCAAAATTTGTGTACCTTGGAATAAATTTATTTCACAAAAATTATACTTTGATTTGAAGCAATCTTTTTTCTATAAAATGATGTATTTTGTATTAAAATCGGTAGAAAATGTAGATGTAAAGTGTACTAATAATGACCTATGTTTCAACAGAGAAATGCTCAAAAATAAGACGATTTACAGGTAAATCTGCCGCGACACCGAAGTTGTAAGAAATCCCAGCCCATATCCCAGTACTTTTTGTCTTAAATTTCCCATTAATAAAAGTGGCAAATATCCAGTATCCCAATATACCCTGAACAAGCCTCAAAAGTTGCAAAAGCTTGGGGTGAGTCTCACGCCGATCGTGTGCCACTTCTCAGGTCTGGATAGCTGCAGAACCGTAGCTCTATAGGCTTATTCGCCATGACGTCACAACCTCGATATTTTTACCTGTGGAGCCTTTTGGTTGGCAAGAAATCGTAATCATTAATGAGGGTCTTAAAAATGTCATTTTCAATTAACTTGTATGGTTTTGTTTTTAAAGGTAATTTGATAATTTCTTTTGATCTGAATTGAAAACATTTTACAATTTAACAGGATATAAAAAATTTCTATATTTGATTATTTTTATTTGATCTAATTGACGTATTTGTAAAGTATTCAAATTTTTGACAATTTCCATATATTTGAAATACGCATTTCAAATTATTCATAGGAAATTTAGAAAAAGTAAATCAGTAGAAAAAATAGTAAAATCTCGAGGTTTATTATGCATTTTACAGATCCAAAATCGGACTAGTATGTTAAAAGTTATTTAAGGATGTAGTAAGGTGAGGTTTTTGAATTTCCCAAATGTAATTCGGATTTCTCTGATTTTACTAATTATTACTATGTAATATATTTTGCCCCATTACACCGAATTTTTTAGTCATCAAAGTCTTCAGTAGGTCAGTAAGCAAAAATTAATTAGATTGTAGATTTTCCTTCCATGTGAAAGAAATCAGTAATGTTTCCATGTTATGATAAGGTAAAAGTCCAAGAATGCTTTTTCCGCCAATTCTTAAAATTTGAAATATCTTGAAAACAAGGTCCACAACCTGAACCTATCAATATTTTTCGATGACTTTATTCCTTCACCAATGCTTTTCCCATTTATGGGATCAATAGACCACTTTCTTACCTTTTTTTATGAATGAATTGCGCCGGTTGACCTTGGGTCAATTGGTGCAAATTGCGTCACAAAACATTGTGACGTTGGAAAATCTATATTGTGACGTCAAAATTTCCCTGGAAAATTCACCTACTGGAAAGTCGTCTATTTAAAATCGTAGATTTATTTATTTTCACCTTACTACATTCTTAAGAAATAAAATTTTATCCCATTATACAATGCAATTTATTCCTGAAATACAATTTTGCCGACCAAAAAATTGATTTTATGACGTCACTGATTGGATTCGCGAACAAGCCTATATGTCCTTTTATCTTTTCTGATTTGGCGGACCATAGATATGATCTGCAACTATAAATAAATTAGCACAAGGACCATAAGAGCTACGGTTCCGCAGCTAAGGTCTGGAAGGAGGGGCTGTTGTTGGTAGAGGCAAAAAGGGAGTCAGAGTTAGGAGTAAGCAATTTACAGAGCATACAGAGGAACATAGGAATACTGTAAAGTGATTTAGATTGTAGTTCGTGAAACTTCAATGTGTGGGGCTTCATATTTTAACTTGAAACGAATATGGATAAAATTTCCGACTCTTGCTGCATGTTGTTTGTCAAGTGAGTGATTGTGTTGATCATGTAATTTCATTGAATGTCGTTTTGAAAGCTTTGTCGTTATTTCATGACTGTAAATGGATAAACTAACCCATTTATGTACTCCTTATGAGTGTGGGCGAATTTGTCAAATTAATTCCGGAAATAGAATAAAAAAACAAAATCGGTTGCTGGAAGAAAGCATAATTTTTCCCGATGTCACTAAATTTTACAATATTTTCAAAAATGAAAACAATTTGTAACGACATATTCAATAATTGTGTTAAAATTCAAAAGCCAGATTTTTTAGTCAGTATCATCGTTCAACAGTTTCAATCCTCTAATTTTTAAAGAACATTTTATTCCGGAAAAGTATATTGCTATTCCGTTTTAATTTTATGTTTTTGAAATTACTTGTAAAAGTGCATTTCCTGTCAACACAAAACATTTCTTTCTTTGCTTATTTTTAAATGCAAGATTTAGAAATATCAGACGCCCTTTGGTAAGATTGTCCCACATAAACTGATAGAAATTAAGATATGAACTAAATACAATCGCATATAGTCAAAAATTAGCAGATCTCTGTCTCTGATTTTGCTACTACTGTCAACTTGTCAAAGCCACAGGCACTTGAATTGTTTCATAAAAAAAAAATCAGAGGGAGGGACTGATTTTTTTTATGAAACAAGTGTCTGTGGTCAAAGCGCCTGTGGTCATGAATGTATTTTTGGCACCAAATTTTGCAAAGATAATTAAATTGGCAGTGGCTATTTAGCGGGTACCGAAAATAGTCCATAGGCTATTTGACAGGCGACGGCAAAATAGTCTGTAGACTATTTTGCCAGCACCGGTCAAATAGTGTTCTTGCTATTTTGTCAGCAATTTTTTTATTATACTGTATTAGTTTTGACAGTTCTGTTCCGTAATTTTGTTATTACCCCTATGTTTGTAATAAATAGAATTGCACTATGAAAATAAATAAAAATTGTTACATTTTCAATTTTTTTCCGCTCATTAAGGCTTTCTTTTGGTTACATGTATCTTTAATATGACAATAGGAACAACCTATGGAAGGGCGTCAAGAGGAAAGTCACACTTCATAAATTAATTCGGGAAGGTCACAATTAATTTGAAAATGTCATATTTCGTAAGTTCAGCAGGAATGTCACAATTAATATTCTGTAAATGTTGCATTTCATAAGTTCAGGATCTTCATACTTAATTTTGTAAAACCTACAATAACCCATAATGTCGTCTGCTACATGTTATCCCATTGGTCATTTTTGGATACGAAGATAAAGCTATCTAAATTTTAATATCAATATAGTAGGTTGTATTGAAAAAGGTTTTACAGTGAAAAATATTGCTTTTTTATCTACAAATGTACTTAAGGTACAAATGTAGATGGGTACTCCAAATTTTTTTCCATAGATTTTTTTTATTTTTACAGGAAAGTTTCCTTATTATATAAGCATTGAAATAAAAAAATTAAAAAGGGGGGTCACCGTGCTTGTTTTTAAAATAACTGATATAAAAATAATCAAATATTTCTAATGAATATATAGGGAAAAACAGGTATATTGTTGATTTCTTCAAAACTATTCCATAGATTTTTTTCTACTTTACTCATGTGTTAGCCCTTTAAACATACTTTCAAAAAATATAAATAAAAATGGGGGCCACCGACTTTGTTTTTCATATAATTTGTAAAAAAAGAATTTTCATAGTGATATCTATGTAACATATTTTTATCAGATTATCTCCTTTTTTCAAAAATCCTCTTGCAATTTATTTAATTATCAAGTTACCATACCTCGTCTAATTAGATAAAGACATGTGAAATCAAGTCCATGTAGCTCCTTTGCATTTTCTATTATGGATATAATATTGATTGATTCATTACAAATAAAAATATTTGCATATTTATAGGGCAGATAATACCATTACAGCATAAATAACAAATTCAAAATGGCGGAAGACTACCGATCTACCTAAATATTTTTATTCTGCATACCTTCTCAACTATCTGCTAAAACAAAATTAAGTTGCAGTATACATGGTATACATCATACGAAACAACAGAAAAACCAGGCAGATTTTCTTGATCATTGTATCAAGTCCTATCATTAAAAACAACCACTCTACATATAGAAGGGCTTAATTGACGCAATTTATTATAGACAATAGACAATATTTATTGCACAAACACATCTACAGTAAATGGTTATGGCATGATGAAAACAAAAAATATCAATAACTTAAAAAATCGACTGAACATATTATATGTAAGCTAATTTGAATGAATGTCATGATGTGACAGTGGTTTTAAATATTTGGAGTTACTGCATTATGAATTTATTCTAAGTTGCCAACATTCTGACATAAATTTTATTGTTAATTTAAGTAAATTATATGAATTGCTATTAAGCAAATATGAGATTTCACTCATAGGTAAATGATAGTTTGGATAAGATTTATTAGTGTATTTTTTTAGTTTTTCTATGAATAATTTTCTTTGAATAATGGGTGCATGTTGAGAAAAAATGGTATATATATAAAAATCGGTATAAATTCTTGTAGTGTTTTAGTCTTCACTTTAAAATTCCACACTCACCACTCACATCTTATTCAGAAAACATAAATGTATTGAACCATGCAAAGTAATGACTTCATATACATATTGAAAAAAGTCATCCATTAATCTTTTTGACCAGGGACGATATAGTTCAAAACTAAAAATAGCGAATAATGCACAATTTGGCAGTTATGCTGATTTGAAAGAAACATAGTCTATAGAGAAATATGAAAAGAAACATTTTGTTCAACTGTGTAATAGGGACTCCTGCACAATTAAAGCTATTAAAGGCAGGAACCAAATAAGCCTTTCAATGAGGCATTGCAATATGGTGAACTTAAATTTTGCTGCATGCATTCATGGTAAAAAAGACCATAAACCATCATCTTCGGGTATGTTATAAATACGTAACTCAAGTACTATGAACAACATATACTTCTGAGGCGCAAGCCGAAGGCCAATGTGACTTACCGAGGATCTACAACTTAGCCAATATGAAAAACACTACACAATGATACCTTTATTAATTTACTTCATTTCCAAGAATTGTATCTATTGCTTTCCAGTATTTCTTTTCTTGGGTCAAATATGGAAAAATCCAATTGGCCTAGTTTAGGCCATATTGGTATATACTTTGTCACTCATATTGAACTGGCAGTTTTAAACATATTAAGTCAAATACACTTTGTCAAGTTAATTAATAATAAATATTATAGCAATATATTTACAATCAAACTTCGATGGCTCGAACACCCAAGGGACCTATGAAAACAGTTCGAGCTAGAGGGATGTTCAGACCTATCGAGGTTGAACTATGTTTAAACTTGAACAAAGGGATCAGAAAATGGGTTCGAGACAGCCATGGTGCTGGAGTTATTGTAGTCTAGCCATCAAAGTTCTACTGTACCATATTTTCTTACTTACCTCATGGTATATTAATGTAATAAAATGATGCCGACAAAATAGTATACAGGCTATTTTGACATCGCCGGTCAAATAGCCTAATGACTTTTTTGCCGGTACTGGCTAAATAGCCACTGCCAATTAAATAATAGACATCTGAAATTTGCCTTTGAGTTTCTAGTACAATTGACTAATAATAAAGAAGGGATTGCACAACAAAACAGCTAGCATTGGTTAATCCAGAAATTGTCGGACCCCCTGCTATGGAAGAGATTTGAAAAAAAAAATTCATCTCCATGGAAGAAATTTGGAAATACATAGGAAAACACATTCTAAGATCTTCTCCTCAGAAACTGCAGTGCCATTTGGAACCAAACTTAGCCACAATAGTCCTTAGATAGTCCCTAGATAGTCAGCACTATGTCTATAGACGTTTTCAGAAAACAGTAAATTTTGGTTATCTCCCCTGATTACGATGGGCCCGCCATTAAGGGGTAGACAGGTACATCAAACAGTACATTACTTATACTGATAAATTATTGAAAAAAGAAATATTTTCTAGTTTTTTTTTGTTTTTGTTTTTTCTTCATTTTAAAACATGAACATTTTAATGAGTTTAAATTGAGCTTTGGCATTTTTGTGTATTTTTTATGCCCCCGGATCTTTAGATCGGGGGCATATTGTTTTTGTCCTGTCTGTCTGTCTGTCTGTCTGTATGTCTGTCTGTCCGCAACTTTAACCTGGCTCATAACTTTTAAACCTGATGTGATAGGACCTTCATATTTGGTATGTGTATTGAACATCATTATGCCAATTTCATTAAGGTCAGGTCAAAGGTCAAGGTCACAGGTCAAAAGGTCAAAATCTAGATTTTGCTATATCTCGTTAATTATAATTGTTAAAAGCTTGATATTTTATATGTGAATAGATCAAATGAAGCTTGATACAAATTAACCAAAAAAATTTGGGTCAGGTCAAAGGTCAAGGTCACCGAGTGCAAAATTGAAAACTTTAACTAAAACTTTAACATTGCCTATATCTTTTCAACCAGATGTGATAGGACCTTCATATTTGGCCTGTATATTGGTCTTATGAAACTTATCATAATTATGCAAATTTCTTTAAGGTCAGGTCAAAGGTCAAGGTCATAGAGGTCAAAAGGTCAAAACCTAGTTTTTGCTATATCTCGTTAATTATAATTGCTAGAAACTTGATATTTTATATGTGAATAGATCTAATGAAGCTTGATACAAATCCACCAAAAAAATTTGGGTTAGGTCAAAGGTCAAGGTCACCGAGTGTAAAATTGAAAACTTTAAGTAAAACTTTAACATTGCCTATATCTTTTCAACAAGATGTGATAGGACCTTCATATTTGGCCTGTATATTAGTCTTATGAAACTGAACAGCATTATGCAAATTTCATCAAGGTCAGGTCAAAGGTCAAGGTCACAGAGGTCAAAGAGTCAAAATCTAGATTTTGCTTTTAGCTCGTTAATTACAATTGCAAGAGGCTTGATATTCTTAGTACAATGTCTACTTAACCTTAATTTCTAGTGATTGCAATTTTAGTATTTATTTTGTATGGTAGACATAGTTGCTGCCGGGGGCATAGTGTTTCACAAACACATCTTGTTTTATATAAAATTGATAGGAATATCCAGAGAAATATGCTTCAGTGCAAGTAAATCTCACAGAACAATTAAATATTGATATTTCATAGAGTAATCCCAAAACCTGAAATGGTACGTATAATGCCAGGTGTCACTATCCGAATAAACAAGTTGTCAACCTTCCCTGTGAATATACTCTTCGTTGTCCCAATATACACAGGTACCTGTATACCCTTTGAAATTTCAAAACTACTCTTAATCAAACTAGATGTGTAAAAATCAACAACAAGTTTTTAAATAAAACTGTTTTAATAAAGTTTGATTAAAAATCACTTTCTTGTAAAAAATACATGAAAAACATTTGTTATTTGTATAGCGAGTTTTACCTGTCATAAAATATTAATAAATTCAAATACATATACAATCTCAAAGAATTTTAATAGAAAATGGAAAATAGGCGAATTCTCAAAAAGAATTTTAATAGAAAATGGAAAATAGGCGAATATGGAAACGTACATGGCATATCAAACAACGTCAGAGTACACATTTTTGCAAGATGTGTATTGCAGATGTTTCACTTGAAAAATTTGGAAATACACGAATTTGAAAGGCTGAAATGTCATTGATTTTGCAATGATTTTTAAGATACGTAATCGTAGCAATCTTAAGCTTTCGGAGAGCCCCCGTTTCAGATATTAAATTATTAGATCAAGGTAAATTTAACACATATGCAATACACATCACTGTCTGAACGGAACATGTAATGACCACATTGAAGCCGATGGGGAGCTCCCTTTTCAAAAAGAAAATGTGATCGCTCTTTAAATTATGTGCAATACACCTAAAACATTCTTAGCTGATGGAGGACCCTATATTTCAAATAACATTAGAGCAATACACATAAAAATCGATATTTCCTTAGTCCCTGATGTGACAAACAGAATACAGAAATTTTACAGAAAACGTATCCCTGATTTATTTTTTCCGATTTTTTTTTATATTCACAATGACTTTTTTACTCTTTCCTAAAAGAAGAAATTTTATTCATAATCTTGAAGGTTTTATGCTAATGAAGTATTTAAAACTGGAAGATGGTGTGTATTTGGAATTGAATTACAAAGGAAAACATTTTTAACAAAAATAACGGAAAATGCTTTATCAAATATAAATATTTACAAATAATTTTGATTTACTCATTAAGAAATTATTCCAAATACGTACACAATCATGACAAAATTATAATCAATCTTTATGTGTATTCCGATGTCGAAAAAACAATTAAATAAACAACAACGTTGAAAATTAATTTCTTTAATATTTAATGTAATCTTGGGTAAAAAGCACTTACTGATGCATATTTTTATTTTTATTTTGGGTATATCCTGTGAATACGGTACCTACAAATTGTACATTTTCAAAAGCATATTACCACACATATATGTTAAATATCTGCCTTGAAACTTATTTAATGCCATTCTCTTATCTTTTATCTTTTCAATGACCCAATTAACATGCGTCTTACTTGTTGAATGAATAGGTAATTAACAATTAAATTACCATCCCTGTGGGGTACCATTCAGTAATGAAGTGATCGATAAAGCCCGAGTCGGGTTGGTTCTGTCTACCTGTGTTGGATTTTGGTGTTCCGAATGAAACAAGATGGCTGCCCCCACATTTTCATTTCTGAAAACGTCTATATCAAAGATGGCTGCCAGCTAGGAACATAGTACATGTATTAACATTGGATCTATGGGATAACACATTCAAAGAACTCCTCTGAAACTGCTTAGGGAGCAACCATTTGATTTCTATGGGGCTATGGTCAAATTTTTCATCCTGGATTTTTTTTTGTGTGTAACTTCTATCCTGGCTTTTTATTTTTGTTCCAAGCCTGTCCTGGATTAACCCGCATAGTCATCCTGGATTTTTTTTAGTTCGTCTCAACGAAGTTGAGGAGGACTATTGGAGTACCCCTGGCGTCCGCGTCTACGTGCACGTCCGCGTCTACGTCCGCGTACGCATTTAGGTATATATCTTGGTAACTATGAAGGGTAGGATCATCAAACTTTGTATTCAGATGCATCTTGGGCTATCTCACAGCCTCCAAGACAATTGGGTCTCTTTGACCTGTATTTTCCACTTGAATGACTTACATTCAAGTTTACGTCTGAGTTCAGATCTCAGTCACTATAAATGGTAGGATCATGTAACCTTGCATATGCATGCATCTCTGATGGTAGGTCAGCATTCAGGCAAAATTAGTTCACTTTGACCTATATTTTCCGCTTGAACGACTTACATTCAAGTTTACGTCCGAGTTCAGATCTCATTCACTTTACACGGTAGGATCATGTAACCTTGCATATGCATGCATCTCTGATGGTAGCTCAGCATCCAGGCAAAATTAGGTCACTTTGACCTATATTTTCTGCTTGAATGACTTACATTCAAGTTTACGTCCAAGTTCAGGTCACTTTACACAGTAGGATCATGTAACCTTGCATATGCATGCATCTCTGATGGTAGGTCAGCAACCAGGCAAAATTAGGTCACTTTGACCTATATTTTCTGCTTGAACGACTTACATTCAAGTTTATGTCCGAGTTCAGATCTCAGTCACTATACATGGTAGGATCATGTAACCTTGCATATGCATGCATCTCTGATGGAAGGTCAGCATCCATGCAAAATTAGGTCACTTTGACCTATATTTTATGCTTGATTGATTTACATTCAGGTGTTCTGACGAGTTCAGATTTCAGTCACTATACATGGTAGGATCATCTAACCTTGCATATGCATGCATCTCTGATGTTAGGTCAGCATCCAGGCAAAATTAGGTCACTTTGACATATATTTAATGCTTGATTGATTAACATTCAAGTTTTTGCATGAGTTCAGATCACAGTCGCTATACATGGTAGGATCTTGTAACCTTGCATATGCATGCAACTCTGATGGTAGGTCAGCATCCAGGCAAAATTAGGTCACTTTGACCTATATTTTACGCTTGATGGATTTACATTCAAGTTTTTGGATGAGTTCAGATCTCAGTCACTCTACATGGTAGGATCATTGTAACCTTACATATGCATACATTTCGGTTGGTAGATCAGCATCGGGGCAAATTGGGTTACTCTGACAATGTGCCATAACGAGGCAAACTCTGTAATCGTTGATTACCTATGTTTTTGCTATAGGTAACTGTCCTGCCTTTTTTAAAAAATTTGACCATAGCCCCTCATAAAAATCAAATGGTTGCTCCCTTAGCCAATTGGAACAAAACTTGGCCAAAATAGTCTTTAGGAGAAATCCTTAGGTCAACACTGCATCCAAGATGGCTGCCACTGGGCTGGGAACATAGTTTTAACATTTGACCCTCTGGGCCTTTGGATCTTCTCTGAAACTGCTGAGCCAGTGGAACCAAACTTGGCCACAATATACTTTAAGTGGTCCTCTGCAAAAGGTGTTTTTCAGTTCAGTGCAATATTCAAGATTTTTGCCAGCCAAGAACAAGTTTTAGAATTGGACCCCATGGGAAAACACAATAAAAGATCATCTTCTCTGAACTGCTGAGCCAATTGAAACCAAGCTTGTCCACAAAGGATGTTTTTCAGGTCCAGGCTATTTTCAAGATGGTAGCCAAAAATAAACAGTTTTAACATTGGACCCTATAGGAAAACACATTAAAAGATCTTCTCAGAAACTGCTGAACCAATTGGAAACAAACTTGGCCAGCGCTATATCCAAGTTGCCCACCAGCGGGGAAGATAGTTTTAACATTGGATCATATGGGAAATTAACACATTCAAAGATATCCCCAGAAACTGCTGAGCCAATTGAAATTTGACGTGGCCACAATAGTGTTATGGTGGTCCCCTGCTAAAAAAGGTGTTTTTTTTAGGTCTGTTACTATATCAAAGATGAATGCCAGTAGTATACATGTAAATAGTTTAACATTAATTCGATTCTACCTTGGAAAACACACTCAAAGATCGTCCTTTCTGCAACTGATTAGCAAATTGAAACCAAACTAGGCCACAATATTCCTTGGATGGTCCCCTGCTGAAAAGGGAACCAAACTTGGACCCAACATTCAAAGGTCTTGTCCTCTGAGACCACTAGGGAAAGTAGAACAGAAGTTTTATTTAGATCCTTTAGCATACATGTATTCCTTATTAAAGAGATTCAAGGTGAGGAATACAGGCTTTTGAGAGCATCTTGTTGAAGAGTAACCTCTGGTGTATATATATTGGTTTCACGTATGTATGATATTATTGAAATTCTTTTCTGTTTATTACCTTTTGATAGATTAACAATAATTTTAATATTTTTTCTTATTTTCCAGATAGCAGATGTATCTTATCTTTTAGTTCTACCTATAAATTATATATAAGCATGCAGAGGAAATACACTCAAGGGAGATAAAAAGCAACAATTGTGAGAGTCACAGTACCATGTCAGATTATTCTGCAAAGTTGACCAACATGGAAAATTGAAAAAGATACAACAAGAACAGAGAAAAATTCACATGGCGTCTTCCCAACACCACAGAAAACAGTTAGCAAAATATTTGTCAGACAAACAAAAGCCAGCCACAACAAGGTAGGATATTTTTTTAATGTCATAGATGCCAAACATACTAATGGTTTGGATTATTTGGATGCTATTCTTGCTTCATTCTATGTTTATTTTATATTTTTTTAATGTCACAAATGCAAATGTGAACGTATAATACCTGTAATATGAGAATTATTTACAGTGAAACCTGTCGAAACCAATCCCCTCTGGGACTAAGAAATTTGTTTGGTTTAGACAGGTGTTTGGTTTACACAGGTTCAAAATATATAGAAACTGATAAATGATAAAAAGGTCTTCACATCGTGTTTGGTTTAGACAGGGTTTCGGTTTAGTCATGGTTTGGTTAAGACAGGTTTCACTGTATTACACAAATTTCATATGACAGTCCCTTTTTCACAGTCATGAAAATGATCAATAACAGGAATTAATCAGTAGCCTGATCAGTTTAGGCCAACATTTTTTTATTTTCTGTTTTACGGGAGAGCCTACCCTATTTTTACAGAAAATGAAATAAAAATAAAAGTGATCAGGAGAACTTTTATTTTTATTTTATTTTCCTACCCTATCCTATAATAGCCTATCCTTTTTTTCTTTGCATCTCAAAAAATAAAAAATCTCTTTCCAAATGGATGTAATTATTGTCATTCTTCTAAGGAAAATAGTATGGAAAAAGTACTTTAAACAATGGTTTGACAATTTAGTAATCAGTAGATGTCAGTTCAAATACGGTACTGACTCATTTCATTTTTTTTCACACAAAAGTCATGCACTCGTTTTAGAAAAAAAATGTGTTTCAAGGAAACTTTTATTTTGCCATCTCCACTATTTTCAATCTTTTATTTTTCTTTTTATTTCGTCCCCGACCCACTTGTTAAGAACATAAGCCCCAAACAACAGATTATAAAAAAATGTTGGCACTAATGGATTTGGATTGTTATTTATATTTTAGCATTCCGCTTTGTAAGGGGTAAATAAAAAACTGCCTAAACTATTTTCATCATTTCATATCAATAAAAATAGTATATAAGGTATTATTTATGTTGCATCATATACTGGGCTAATATTGTACTGTTTTCTTATCTAAAATTAGTCTTTTAATGTGTATTTATGTAACAGTGGATTCATTCCGGCAGTGTATTCTTTCCTTTTGGATAAAATGCACTAGGGTAGAATATCCACAAAATCTAATTGAACAATCACTGACCGTGACGGAATAAACATCAAGGTAGAAATACAATAGGTTGTTTATATACCCGGAAAGTCTGCACGCCGGAAAGAAAGTACGCTTACATTTACACCATATTTGTGTATATACATGTATCTTAAAAAATAATTGAGCATAAAAGATTGAAATCATATCTTGAATTGACAATGGCTCTACATGCTGTACGCAGTTTTTTGTGTCAAATTTTAGGATTTGCAAACATAGTCTACAACAGCGGCCTGATATTTATTCAATTAGATGAATCTTTTGATATTATACCTTTTTTTTTGAATGACCTTTTAGGGCCTGTTCACACTACAAAAGTTAATCTGGATTAACTCAGGTAAAAATGCTTAATCCACATAACGTTCACACTGCAAACATTAATCAGGATTAACTTAATCCACAATGTTACGTGTATTTTAACTAAAAACCGGTTAATGTGAACGTAACGTTCTGGATTAACTTAATCCGGATTAAATTAATCCAGATTAACTTAATCCGTATTAACTCCAGTGTGAACAGGCCCTTAGACAATAATTGAAAAAGTAATTTTGTTTAATTTTCAGGACTCCCAGCAAAACAAAGGCATTGATTAACATTCCACCTAGAAAAGGAAAAACTACTATATATGAGTGAGTAGCACATACTGGTATTTGAAGTGTGAATATATATATATGGCTTAGTTATATGATTCAGTAATTCAGTAATGGCCTCAAAAGATACAAAACATAAATTGACAATATTTTCATATTACACAGATGGATACTGTAAGCCAATTTTTCTTTTTGCAATCTTACCATATATTTTCGATTATAAGTTTTTTTATCAGTATTTTTTGGTTGCTAAATTCAACAGACAAATTGCGAAATTAAATTGTTATGAGATTAAGTAAAATAGAAAAAAATGAATTAAAATCACAAAAATTCTTTGCTGATAGATTGAGCTGTGGATTAGGCCATGAAAAACAATATTATTGGTTCTCAGGCACTCCCTTCTCTAGTTGAAGCTAGTTGAATGCCCCTCATTGACCTTTTTTTTCCATTTCAATAAAATGAAAATAAAAAATCACCTCCCTCACTATATTTTTGGTGTTTTTTGCAATGTAAAAAGCTACCTCATCTATTTTTTGGCAAATTAAAAGATACAAAATTACCTCCTTCCCTCATCAGTTTCAATGAAAAATGGCCTGAGAACCAATTAATTACCTTTGTATGGCCTTATGCTTTATGAAAAGCAGCACCTGCATTTTTGAAAATTTTTATGCAATTATAAGCACTTTCATTTCCTTATCATCCTAACAAAGTCCAATTCCCTTTGATAGACATATTTTTATTATACCCCCACTTTAGCGGGGGTATATAAAAAATAAAGACAAAGACAAAAAAATTTTAGCGGGGGTATATAGCGATCATGGAGTCTGTTCATTTGTTTGTTCGTTAGTTTGTTCGTCCATTGGTTATTCCATAGGGGTACACACTTTGTTGCGACAACATCTCCCAGACCACTTGGTGAAATTTAATGAAATTTTCACAGAATTTTCAGTACACATTGCCATTTTATTTATTTTTTTTTGGGGGGGGGGGTATATATTAGTGAGCTTTACCCACAGTTTTTCTAGTTTTCTTATTTTATTTTAAATCCTACACTTATGAATTTTTATAATACGATAAAGCCCTTTTAAGAAAGTGTTGTTATCTTTTCCTGGCTTTGAACTCAGTCCCACCAAATGGAGGTACAAACATTCTTCGCTTCCGGTTATCACTCGTGCGGTTGGCAAACAATACACAACTTAAACCCTGAATACTTTTAGATTATAACAAAATCAGTGCAGAGTCAATTAAGTAACAGTAGACAATTACATGGTAATTCAAATACGAACAGTTTTATGAACTGTGTTCAGGATGAACAACAATTGTCATGTTGGGTTGATTACCGGAATTGTTTATTTGTATTTAAATGTCGAAACCGAATGGTGGATCACAAGATTTATTGAAATTGCCTAAAATTAATGATGGAATAACTACTATAAAATGAATAGTGAAAAGATCAGGTAGGTTGTCATTCATTACCAAACAAATACTAAAGCTAAAAGGGGAAAGAGGAAATTCTAAAATCATTATTCCAAAAAAACATGGCAATTGATATTTAACACAAATTGAGAAAACATGACAAAGACAAAACAATTAAACAAAAATGAACAAGAACTAGAATCCCTGTTTGGAGCAAAGCTCACAAATATCATATGCCCCGCTTCCTGTTTGATTCCACCAAAAAAATCAAATTTTCAAATAGCTGGTGCAGAATGGCAATATGTCAATGTATGTACTGAACATTGTAAAAGTTTCAGTAAATTTTATCAAGTGGTCTGAATGAATGCTAAAAAAAATGTAACCATACCTGACTTCAGAGGCATATTAATCAAATGTCTCTGCCGAAAGACAAAAATTTAAAAAGTTAGCAAATTGGACAAAATGTCACAAATGATCATTTTGACTTAAATTGAACATTAAGTTAAAGAATAACACTTACACAAGAAGACATGTATGAATAAAATGACAAATTAACAATATGACACTAAAACACAAGATGAAAAAGATAATGAAAATAAATACAGATTAATACATGGGCATTTCATATTGGCCTGGTTATTATCCCAAGACATCCATATTGGCCTGGTAATTATCCCAAGACATCCATATTGGCCTGGTTATTATCCCGAGACGTCCATATTGGACTGAGACAAAGTCGAGGGACAATATGGGTCGAGGGATGATAGTCAGGACAATATGGAAATGCACATGTATTTAACTATTTATTACATACTTCCGATGTTTAGAAATGCGAGGCCAATAAGGACCAGAAGTCGTTTGTTTGCCCATGCCAATATGGACCAGGAGTCGTTTATTTTGTCAGAATTGCATGAGGAACATAAAATAACCTGTTATTTTCCTGGGATGTGAAAATATGGACAGTTTACTTCCGGTCATATTGATCACAATGAACACAATGAACAAGATGATACAAATGAACAAGATGACACAAATAGTACAAATGAACACAATGAACAAGATGATACAAATGAACAAGATGACACAAATAGTACAAATGAACACAATGAACAAGGTGATACAAATGAACAAGATGACACAAATAGTACAAATGAACCCAATGAACAAGATGATACAAATGAACAAGAGGTCAAGGATGAAAAAGATGGACAAGATGACACAAATTAACAATTTCAGATATGAAACTTGATGACGCAAATACCAAGCTACTAGGAATTTAGTTAAACCTTGCAGTGACATCAGGTACTCTGATAGTATAACTTACACCAGTGACAGCATCGATCTCTCTGCAAGTGAAAACTTCAAGTAAATTTTGAAATATTTTATATCCTATATTGATAACCTTTATAACTATCTCTCTGTCTCAGTTCTTTTTACTTATTAATGAAATTTTATGCTTGTTTTTTTCTTAGTTTACCAAATGAGATTATAATGAAGATATTTGAATATCTTTCTATGGGAGATTTGTTGACGGTGGCACAAGTTTGTCACCTGTGGCATCAGTTATCATCAGATAAGTAAGTTTACCAGTCTACATGTAGTTTTTTATTCAGACATAAAGTAGTAAATTAGAAATGAATAAAATGCTTAACATTGTAACCTAAGAAATTTATCTGAAGTCCTTGAAATGAACATATTTAATGGAAAGAATATACTTTATGGAAATGGGAGCTAATTTGTGTTAATCATATAAATTTGACGATTGATTATGACGTGACAATAAAAAGGCTGGGAAAAGAACATTCCGACTTAAAAATCGAGTCATATTCTCATACGGCTTGAGTATTGTAATATGTGCCAATTGAAAGCACCATGTATTAGTGTCGATCTACCTTGAATTGGCATCAATGCTGAATGACCAAGCACATTACTTAGAGAAAATTTCACTGCACACTATCATACAGATAAAACATAGCAAAAACACAATGCTATAATCAACAATTAACAACCAATTTTAAATTAGCATTACAAAGTTGTCACATTCTTAGGAAATTTTCCTTTACAATGGCATTGTAAAGGGACTTTAATGCTTTTTTATGGTGTTCTTTGTGGCCAAGTTAACGGAACAACCTGGAACATTTTCTTTGGAAAAAGGCATGATATTTATTCATAATATGATGATTTTAAAGGAAATAAAATATTATTTATTCATAATTTGAATTGGCAACTAAATATAATTTCACATTACATAGGTATTATCTTCAGCGACAAATTTGATGTATACTACGTAGTTAGTATATGGATAACACATAACAAGGGACAATGCAAAACCTTACATTTCAGAATTAAATTGTAGGTGCCTTCATTTTTTCCATAAATTGGAAAAAAAAATGCAATCTGAATTTATTTCTGAAAATTACAAATTAGCATTACTAAATGAAAGCAATGATTGTGGGCCAATGTGACATAAGCATTCAGTCAATAATTTTGTTGCTAATTTTGGAATTAAAAAAAGTCCATGGTAAAATCATGAAGTTTCTCAAAATTCAAAATTACGTAAGAGAGATAATTATATTATTGAGAATAAAACATATTAAAGTTTTATTTTTATATTTAGTCTGTTATGGAAACCATTACTGGAGAAGTCC
Organism: Modiolus philippinarum; assembly: GCA_002080025.1. Classification (NCBI taxonomy): domain Eukaryota; kingdom Metazoa; phylum Mollusca; class Bivalvia; order Mytilida; family Modiolidae; genus Modiolus; species Modiolus philippinarum. The sequence continues at coordinate 17,806 of MJUU01073965.1, forward strand.
GTGCCATCACAAGCCTTAGCAGGGAACCAGATACCACAAGATTTGAAAACAGCTAATTTGAAATCCAGCTTCATGCAAAGGTATTTGTTTGACATATGGAAGATAAAGTTAACAAGCAGTAGTTTGATTTCTGATGCATTAAGTCCTAAATCTGTATGTGGAAGAATTTGTTTCTAATTTTGTAAATAGAACAACATAAATTTTAAAAAGGTTTAGAGACCGTGCCTATTAGCTGCTATAGGGATTGAAAAATGCTAAGTCTTTCAATGTGATCGAAATAGTAACAGCACAGACAAGTCATTGATTTTTGTTTTCAGTATAATGTATAATCTAAAACTACAGCCAAAAAAAAACAGTTTGAAGTAAAGAGCAATATATATTTTACAGCAGTAATGCAGTGTGTATTTTCACAAATGTTTGAAAGCTTGAAGACATATGATTATTGGGTAGTTTGTTTACCTTTACACTTATTGCCATCTCTAATGTACCAGTCCGTGTCTTGCTTAGGTAATAGTAAAAATGGTGCACTATACTTTTATCAGTCACTTTACAAGAGGCATTTCCATCTTTACTTTTTTGCCTTTAAAACTGACTTAAATGATATAGCTGTAATATTTCTGATAGGAGTTAACATCAGTAAATGAATCAGTCAGAACTAGCTTTACATATATGGTACTATCAAAGGTAATTTGTGTTTAAATGTTTGTAATTAAAATTTATTCTTATCTAATTCTGGTTATCGGGTTATTTGTAATTTATTAAAGTATTCAATATCAAATAATTCAATTTATCGGTAATTTGTATGAGTTTCCTTTGATCTCAGGAAGCAAATATTTTTCAGTATTTGCTACTGCCTGAATACGAAAAAATATTGGCAAAAAGTATCTTAGGCCACGCCTCCTTTGTCAATCAGAATCAATGAAACCAAGAAATATACATCTTACAGAGACTCTTACCGGATTGTACAAATTCTTTTACTAATCAATACTAGTCAATTTCATGATCTGTGGAAAAATTAACATTCATTTTCAGAAATTTGTTCTATTAAATGATTTAGTTAATTACCGATAAAAAGAATAATAGAAGTTTTGTTTTTGATACAAGAAATATTGGCTCCAATAATGGACTCGCCCACAAGGGGCTCGTCCATTATTGTTCGCCAATATTTCTTGTATCAAAAACAAAACTTCCATTATTCTATATATATTTACAGGTGTATTGAAATGAGGAATAAAAGAATTTTAAGACTTCTGAAGAAGAAAAATCCCTATACACGTGTAATACACTCTAAGGATGTAGAAAGTGCTGTCAGGTAAGTAAGCAATTACAATATCTGTAGTCCCATTACACTTATTGTTATTTACAGGAAAACAATGAAAAGCTTTCAAATTTCTGTTAAGGCCCAAAAATCAAGCCAAAAATATATCTGACTTAGTGATGTTCTGATTCAAAAAAAGTCTTAAATCGGTTGGTTGAGCATCTAGATGTGATTAATCCATTGAAGTTTTGGTCAATTGGTTATCAATTTTCTCTTGTCCTTAAAATAGAATTATTTTGGTCTTCCTTCAAATCAACCTATATTTCTTTAATGAATTCAACCATTAAATATTCTTAATGTGTCTTGATAAGTGAAAATAGCACAAGTTATAGAACGAAAACTAAAAATTTCGTGGTTTGTCAAATATTCCCTATAATATTCTTAAACCATACAAAATGTAAGCATTTTACCATAAACGGATAGTAAAGATAATCGATTGGTTGACCCTCACTGATTATAATAGATAATCGGTTGAAATTTTCAACCATTTGCACAACACTTATGTGACTCTTCATTTTTCAAATTGATAAATGAATGCACTTTGAAACAGTAAAAAAAGAAGGGAAACAGGGAATGTGTCAAAGAGACAAGGACCCAAAGGGGAGTAATAACAACTCAAAGCCACCATAAGATCTTCAATGAACGGTGAGAATACCCCACACCCAAGGGCAGGTCAGAGTCGGCCCCTGAATAAAGAGTAACCAAGTTCAGCGAAATAAACATCATCCTAGACTCCTATAGACATAAAGTAAACTAACTAGAAAAAAGACAAGACACACAAAGTATCTATCTACCCTAAAAAATTGATTATTTTAAATTTTAAAATGTTTTAATGTGATTATTACCAGCAATCATCAATTTGTATTAATGGAGATGAGTCAGCCATTTTGCATTTCATTCAGGTATGCAGGAATATCATGGCAAATTGTCTTCACAGATACGAGTGGAAATGAACATTCTTATCAACAACAAGATGTTACATTTCACCTGATGTCAGTTTCAGTCCGATGGTTTTCTTTGACAATGTTACTTGTCAACAATATAAAGAAAATATCAGTGTATTCCTGTAATCCTTTGTTCTTTGACAATAGTACTGGAAAAGCAATTTCAAATGGGTAAGTGTTAAGAAATTAAGAATCTAACACCAGGGGAAGTGCGAGACAGGAGAATCTCAGACACCCAAGGGTAAGATTTTCAGTCTCGGATGAAGCTTGCTGAGTCCAAGATGATTGAAATCTTACCTGAGGGTGTCTGAGATTGTCCTGTCTTGCACTTCCACTGGTGTTTGATTTTATTTCTCACTGTATTCACCCTTAATATACTAAAATCCACACAAAAAAATCTTCCCTTTGTCTGTTTACATAAGGAGTTATGTCCCTTTTTGCAACATCATAAATCAGGAATGTATACCCTAGCGTGCCATAATCTAAAAGACGATTTTTCTCATTTTTCAAGCGATATTTTATTTTAAATGATATAATCATTTTATAATATGTTGATAAATTACACTTACGATCTCATGTAGACTACAGACCCTAATGTGCAAACACAATATTTGCCGGTAAACTGCAAGCCATTTTTTTTGTTTTACACTAGTGTAAGACAAGGAAATCTCACACCGCTAAAAATAGGAACTGCTCTGTCCCAAAAGTGAGAAAGAATGATGAAAGTTGATTTTTTGTAACAAGTTATGGCCATTAATAAGCAATTATACAAAAATGTTATACCAGTACATCATTGAAAGAAATACAGAAGGTTAAAACCCAAGGATGTCAAAGGTCATAGGTACACAAATATCTGACTTCAAAATGACAAGTACTCAAATAGCAGCAAGGCTGCTCGTAGAATAAAGGTTCCAGACATTGCTACATACATGTATTTATATTTAAGAATGGTCACTCCTCAGGTTTTTGAAACTGTCTCTGACTTTCGGAATTCTCCTTAACTAACAAAACAGGTACATATGTACTTACTCTAAATCAAAAATCTTTCACATATTTAAGAAATTCTGTTTTGTTCTTTCTCTCAATTCTTAGTGCTCAACTAGAGAAAAGAGAATTTTTTTACACCCCTGAAAGAGACCCATATATTGAATTTATTCTCATGCATAAACCTAATTGCTGTATGTAGATGGTATTTTCATATGCAAACTGTAAGTGACTTATGGATTATCACCTTGATAGAGTATATCACATATCATTTTGACCTTGATGATGACTGTGACCTTTGACCCTGAGGTGAAATAGATACTTTTTGCCTGTCTTGAACACAAACTTTTTACCATTTTACCTAGGTATTGGATACTTTATGATAGAAAATATTCCATGAGACAAATGTGATGAGTACTCCAGCAACATTAATAGGAAATAAACTTTTAATCCTGTATATAGTAAAATTAGTTTTTGTGTATAAGAGTATGATCTGTATTTATGTCTTCTAGGCCCTATCAAAGATCTCTAGTATATTGTATGGATATGAAATTGAGTACAATGATAGACAAACTAAAGCCTGTAGGAAGTGAAGAGAATCTCAAAATCTATACTTTAGAGGATGGTATTACACTGGGAATATGGAAGGTATATATTTTGTATATATATATATATATTTAAGTACAGTTACATATAAAATCAAATTATTTTAGAATAGGGTGTGTAAGTCTCGTTCTACTTTCACTTTACAAATCGTAAACTTATGACGTCACTATGCAGAACGCACATTCAATCAGTCATACAATTTCACTTCCGGGATATTTTTGTCAACGTCACAAAGTCAGGATTGATTAGACGCTTTACGTTGGGATATCTACCATAGCTGGAAGAGCCTGGTTGATTGAGACTATGCGGCTTCAAGAAAATTGTTATTTTAATTTAATTTCTACCCAAGTTAAGGTAATTAAGGTCATAATTCATTAATTTAAAAATATGCTGGTTCATAGAGAATGAATTTCATGGTTAATTTGATCTGTGAATTGAAAACCCCACCATTCCCCCATAGTACTACATAAGTTATGGTACCCGGGAAACATGTTTCTCATTCGTTCACTTGGTCATGTGACGAGACTTACAGACTGTATAGGGGTAGCTCATAAGAAATTTAATTTTCAAAAGTTTTGGTTTGATTCTTATATGCCTGTTCACAAGCAAACTCATAAGCAAAAAGAATTTTCAAAAGTGTTTGTCAGTACAGTTATAATAGCATATAAATTCCTTATAGTTCCTATATATAAATATAAGCAAATTATCTCCCCTGTTGTAGTACATCATATTTAAAAAATGTTCTTAGGGTTTAAGCATGACATAATCCTATACACACGATACTAAGTATGATTGCTCAATAGAATAGCTGTAAATTTCACATACCCTGTGGCTAAGAATACTCAAACATGTCAAAATCAATATAGATAAAAGGAGCAATTTTTTTTCTGTCAAATCCACTCCATCACCCGTGTAGTATAATCTATGTAATTTATTTCTGAAATATACAATGAAAAAATGGGTATATTTCTTACAAATCTTTTAAGGTAGTTAGACAGTAATATTCATATTCATAAGATTTTGTTATAAGTCTTCACAATTGAAGAACCAATCCTACTTAACCGAAATCTGTAATAAAAGGTATGGGTCACCATACTTGCTTTTTCTAGAATTGAGATCAAAGTTTGCTCATTTTTAGCCATTTTTTCACCTAAATTTACATAGAATGCACAGGGAAAATATGGAAAGGCAATCTTTAGCTTACAAGAAATGAACTTTTTATCCATGAGAATTTGATGTATTTTTGTTAACCGATAGTTTATGATGTAATTTATTGATTACAATTAAAAAATGTATATGTCACCATGTTTTTAATGCAGAAATTTTACAAAGTTTCCAGATTAAACATTAGTTACGGGAAAAGGGAGTTAATTCGTGGCAAAGTAAACGAAATATGATGTTTCACATCTGTCATTTAATTATGACATCACAAAGGAAAAGCCGTCACATTACTGTTCTGGCTCGAAAATCAAACCTACACTGTATCCGACTCTTTTTTTTTCTAATGCGTGATTGAATTGCGCAGCGCAACAGTGTCTATCTACCTTAAACTACTCTGGAAAATCAACAAGAAAATAAAAATGATTTCACTGATGTGCCACGACATTTTTTAATCTTACATGGAACTGTACTTAAATATCTTCACTATTTGAAACTTACAATTATTTGATTTATATTTTATTTCTTGTATGGTTATATTCACTTTGATATAAATGCATTGAGACCAATCGAATGACTCTTACTTCTGAAAATACCAAATTATGTCCTCTATTTCCTAATCGGTTTAGTTGCATAATGTTTATAAAATGATTTTGCTATTTTTTTTTCGTAGGATGGTGGAGAAATAGCAATGGTGGCTATTTCTAATTCACTTCCTGGTTTGGTCAAAAGATGCATCATGGGATCAGTACATGAGTAAGTTCAACTTTTTGATTCCTGAAGCTGAAAGGCTAATAGAACTATTTTGTACCTGCAAACATTTTACTGTAAACATGATTATAAGTGAACATTATAACTTTAACTAAAAATCCGCTTATATAAAACCCGTGCGAGACCTGCAAAGGTAGTCAAGGACGTTAAACACCTCCCAGTCAGTCATTTCCAAAGTTAATCCAAGACTGAAAACCATGAAAATTTCATACTGCGAATATAAAGCACTGTACAGTACTCCTCCACCGAGATATTGCCCTTCAAGGTAGTTGCAATCTTTGAATCAAATTAATGAGCATTCCATAAAAGTGTTTTGAATTAGTAGGACTTTACAAAAGGTTGACAATGACCTGGAAAATATAATAGGTTCATGCACGCACTTTTTTTTTTATTTTGAGATGCAAGAAGCTATTATTTTTTTGCGGGAAACATCCTTTTACTAGGTTTTTTATAGGCTTTTCAGGTAAAAGCAATAGGTATAATTAAGTTTAACCCCCCCACCAAGGTAAAAAAAGTAACATGTATTCTTGTCCGTCTGTACATATTTTTTTTCCTGGAAAAGCCAATTTTAAAGCTTCTGATCTCGGTCAGCTTCTATTATTATTGTAACTCCCACTGTTTATACATGTTCAATGAATGTGGAAGATTGAACTGTTTGATTTACAAATTATCTTGTGCATGCGGGTGCGTATAAATTCAGTGACATATCATTTCAGTGACATTTTTTGAGTAATTCCGTATATCATTTCAGCGACGTTTTTTCTACAGATTATATATGAATTCAGCGATTCCGAAGTATAAATAAATTATATAAAATATAAAAATGAAATATAACCTCATATAAAGAAATAAATTAAATAAAAAAATTCCAGTAGATATAATATTAGTTAGAGTGCATAGAGTACCTGTCCAGATAGAGTGGTAGCGGTAATTCTCTAAGGTATTATTAGTTCAACGTCAATGAATACGGGACTGTCTTGGTAGGAACTCTTGTGTAGTTGTATGAGTGCCTCAGTACTAGTTAAGGGGCTGAGAATTAACTGTATTCCTGGCCCATTAAATAGATAAAAATCTTTCATATTCTCTGATGGAAACAAGCTTTAAATTAACTTGAAGTGCCCAATAAAAGATTTTTTTATTTGACGAAAAAACAAATAACGTGGAAATGGAGACGGATAAGTATGTAAAGAAGCCTTAGGCCTTGTGGATGGGTTCAAATACAAACTTAACAAATCTAATATGACCACCCATCTTTGGAGATCTGTGCATCCAAAACTCTGACTCATTTTTAAACAAACATTAAAGATTTGATGATTAGACATGTACACGAATAACTATAAATTCAGAACGATACTGACAGTCTAAACAACTGTCAATTTTAAAATGGAAAGTTTAATAATTCTATGAACCATAATGTGACTGTATGCAAAAAATAATACTAAACCTCCTGGTTAAATAGGTAAATGTCGCTGAATTCATAAAATAAAATGTTGCTGAATTTATATGTTTTTTGTCGATGAAATGAAAAAAGTGGGAAATGTCGCTGAATTTATAATCTCCGGTGCATGCTTCTGTAGCACTTGACTAGTGATTTTTATTTTAGTTTCTATTTTACAGAATGTATCGTGAAGAAAAAGCTCCATGTACAATGTCAGAATCCTCATATGGTTTGTACAATTTTCATGTTTTAGAAACCAAATGATTATAGTTTAAGGGATTTTATTTCAAATTTTCAAGCAATGATGTAATATTGTGTTCTTATTGTTTGGAGCTTTTTTACTCTGGACATCAATTTTCATGGTTTTCTATAAATATCACTATTTTGTGATTACTTGTATTAGTGGTTTTAAATGATATTCATTAAAACTCCAGGGAAAAATGCATTTCATTGGAACTTTAAACTTCGTGTTTTTACTGAATCACAAAATCCATGAAAATGAATTCCCACTAACTATAGTACTTTCACAGTATTGATTATGCCCAGCGATGAAAAGTTGGGGGCATATTGTTTTACCCTTGTCTGTCCGTTCGTCCATCCATTCGTTCGTTCGTTCGTTCGTTCGTCCGTCCGTCTGTACGAATGAAAAACACAACTATTCATGTATCTAAGGAAGTTTGCAAACAAATTCCAACTACCTCAAAGGAATCTAACTTACAATATTAGTAGATGTGCACACACATATCTTTTGGAATATTCAAAATGGCAGGGGTTGCCATGGAAACTGAAAAAAAGGTGGGACAATTCAAAGTGCTTCAAATTTGATGAAACTTTACAAGAAGGGTGTCTAGCACCCATAAAAATGATTTTGGGTCTCAGAATTTTCAAAATGGCTGCCATTGCTATGGAAACTGGAAAAAGGCGGGAAAATTCAAAGTGCCTCAAAATGGATGAAACTTTACAGGAAGATTGCCTAGTACCCATAGAATTGATTTTCAGGTTCAGAACTTCCCTTTTATATATTTTGGAAAAAGGGGAGGCATATCATTGTGTCCATACTTGTACTGTATCAACACCTGTATTGTGTCAACACACGCTTAAATTTGCACTTGCCATATTGATTCAGGGTTCCAATGAGCGGGGGCATAATTGGTTGCCATTCGGTGACAGTTCTAGTTTTGGTGTATGTAACTGTACCCAAAGTTCTAAAATGGCAAATAAATGTAATAAAATAATTCTGAAATCAGGCATCCAGCATTTAGTAAAATAATTCTAAAATAAAGCATCCAGCATTTATTAAAACAATACTAAAATAGAGTACACTTCATTTAGTAAAATAATTCTAAAACAGAACACACAACATTTGGTAAAATGATTTTAAGACAAAACACTACATTTGGTAAAATAATTCTAAAACAGAACACACAACATTTAGTAAAATAATTCTAAAACAGAACACACAACATTTAGTAAAATAATCCTTAAACAGAACACACAACATTTAGTAAAATAATTCTTAAACAGAACACACAATACTCAGTTTATAAAATCCTGTATTGGATTTTTGAAACTTTGGCCTTTCTGTATTTATTGCAAAAATGTATGAGGTTTCTGTATCAATAAAATACGAAAAAATCTGTTTGTGACAATATTACCTTTATAATTAGTGTTTTAAATAGGGTCATGCCATAATATTTATGGGGAGAAGTCAATTCAATGAGTTACCCCCCCCCTTTATGGTATCAAATCCTTTATGGGGAGAAATTGTTTCTATGAGTTACCCCCCCCCCTTTATGGTATCAAATTCTATGAGTTACCCCCCCNTGATGATTTCTTGGGCGTCAGAGCCCTGCTAGCTTCCTGTAAGTAGCACAGGGCATCGTTAATGGCACGTTGGCGGATATCTGCTATTGTGGAGCATTCCTCCATTTCTCACTTACTATCCTCGCTCCTGATAGTCTTCAGGTAGGCCTTGAAGGTACTAAGTTGTCTTTGGTACCTGCTATTTGCTTTAGCTATATTTTGCTCTAAGGTTCTTTGATCCCGTAGTCCGACGGGAGGATCTTCAGCTTCCTGAAGCAGGGAGTCGAGCATTGTCCATAAATACTCTACGTCTTGACGATGTTTGTCACATGTCTGTGAATATTGTTCTTGCCCTTTCTCTGTAAGTGTCCGGACCCTGGTGTCCGGAACTGTTGAAATGGCTTCCTCGGGCATTTCTGTCTGATTATCACTCATTTTGATGAACGTTGTCTAATCCAGTTGTAGCTGTGTCGCCTGGAACAGGAACGGTGTTACCGTAGTTGAGTGACGGTGTTGTCTTCTGTCCGGGAACAGGAAGAAACGGTGTCCTGTAACTGTGTTGCCTGCAGCAGGAACGGTGCTACCAGTGGTCCAAAATGAGGTCTGGAACTCAGGCTGGTTCTAGTGTTTTTACTGTACTGAGCCGGACTCAGCGAGCTTAACCTAGTTCGTTGGCCCAATTCAAAATAAAAACCCAGTGTGGATCAACTATTTTAATTAGCCGGTGAACAATTGGTAAAAACACTGTTGTTGAACTAGGTTCTAAGTACGTTTGCCTGTCGTATGATCTAATGATACGTGAGAAAGGTGAAATAGGGAAAAGCAAAGATGTGTGATTCGGTCCCGGGCATACGATGTATACGGAATACTTCCCATAATAAATATAAAGATAAATTTAGATGTAACAATACACTAATCGTGACAATACAATTTTTATCCTTAGATTGTTCTAATTGTAATCTTTCATTGATATAGCAGTATATTTTGTGTTGCTCTTTGGTTTCTAAGCTGTAATGGGTCAAAGTGGCCAAATTGTTAAATTTAAAATATGGGTCATTGGATTTCAAACTTAGTTTTTTCTTTGGATTTCTCTTGATGGTAGTCAACAGAATTTTTTAGCTCTTACAATATCCTAGTATGTAATAAGGGATTAAAAGGGCTAATTTTTATTTTCACTAGTTTGTGTCCAGTTAATTAATGTGTCGAGGTCCTTATTGTGTCCAGCAAATTACTGTGTCCACATTAATTTTAGTTAACACTTGTTCAAATTTCAGTGGTCGACATGCTGCGGTCATATCATGCTGCGCTCGGCGTAGCCCTTTATTTTGATATCATAAATATTCAGAACATTTATCTTTCTTTTGACTGAGCACTGTTTCACTAATCCATTAAAAAAATGAACTAAATAGTTTAGACTGCTAGAATGAAATAAATGTTTTCATGCACACCTGTTATTACAGAGAACAGAAGATGTCATGTCAAGTTTGATTGTCTGGACTGTCTTTTGGAATTTTTCAAGAATATAATGAAAGCAATTACTTCATCTAGGCCTTGCAGTATCTAACACTTTCCTAGATTGCTAAAATATTCACAACCTGTAGACCCTTTATTTGTTCCGAAAAACAAAAGTTCCTTTGGAAGAAATGTTATAAACATTGGCATAATATTTCTAAATTTTGGAACAATCATTCTATAATGTTTATTTTGTTAGGAAGAAATACTGTAATATTTGTTCTGTTGGAAAAAAGGCATTCTCTTATATTTTATCCTTTTGGAATAAATATTATGAAGGAAGAAATAGCCCTTTACCATCCATCTAAACCCAAAATCAGTTAGGCATTTGTGCTATAATTTCACAAAAATTGTCAATTTGAACTTAAGGTAGTTCGATCCTAATAAAAATATCAGACATAATTATTTAATTTTAATTTTGTAGGTCTTAGCCCATTTGTTTAAAAAAATGAAATAAAAATGATATGTCACCGATCATCTTTTTCTGCTATCAGGCTTTGAAAATCAGGCTAAATTCAGTTTTTTTTCAGCAATATTTACAAAGAATATTAAGGGAACTTTGAGAACATGCTTATTGTTTATCTTTCATATAAAATAATTATCAGATATAGATTTAAAAAAAAAAAATTATATTTCAGAGATATATACTTAAGCTATATGTTGAGCTGAAAACATCTAATTGTTACTGTTTCATTAAGAGAGATATTTTATATAGTTTACGAAATAGACAATATTTACAGGAAAGGGAGATAATTCGTGGGAAAGTGTGTGTCAATCTATTATGACATCCCAAGGAAAAGACCAATAAAGGAATACCCTGGCTTGAAAATCAAGGCATTTCCGCATCCAACTGGTGTTTTGCAATATGTGTTAATAGAATGTGCCATGTATTAGTTTCGATCTACCTTAAGTAATGACACAAGAACAATAATATCTACATGTTCCAAACTTGTCTATAGCACCTTACAAATATATAACCTCAGATTTTTTTGTAGTAAAAGAAAATGTATATCATCTTCAGCTTTGTGAATTGCATCTAAGAGATATATTAGCAAATAAATACCAAAGCAACAAGCTAAATGGAAAGAAAAATCAAGAATGATAATTTTTCAGATTAACATTACTTCTGTTTTGTAATATTCTAAACTACATTAACATTTATGAATATTTTAGTTTTGAAACAATATCACTTTGACACTGTTATAGCTTTATTTTATTGTTTACACAGGTCTCTATGGTTACAGTTGTACAGTACAGCTGAGGACAATGAAACAAGAAATATGGGATCAACAGTTTACTAATGTAGAATGTCCAAACTCTAATATATGTAAGTGAAAGATGGTCTCTCTACCTTGACTAACATAATCGAAGGAGGTACAGTCGAACTTGGATGGCTTGAACACCCAATGGACCAATGAAAACTGTTCGAGCTAGAGGGGTGTTCAAGTTATTGTGGTCGAACTATGGGAACAAAGGGACCAGAAAATGGGTTCGAGACATGGTGTTCGAGCTATTGCAGTTTGAGCCATTGAAGTTCTACTGTATTTGTATTTCCTCTGATTGTTCTTTTGGTTACTGTGGAAGTACTTTTTTTCGTGGACGTAAAGCGTGGTTTTCATAAATATTTAATACTGTTTCGTGGGTACTTAAATTTGTGGTTTCGAATTCTGTTCATTCAAACTTTAGGGAAAATGTTATCTTTTGACACTTAATTTCATGGTTTTATCCAACCACATAATCCACGAAAATCAAATCCCACAAACAATAATACTTTCACAGTATATTGAAAATTGGCAGGTGAGACTATACATGACTGGGGGTACTATCTACTTATGTTTTCTTATTATCCTATGCCATCCAACTACCAAATTAGCTAGATACCAACATTACTGTAAACGGATTTGCTTTTCCTTGTTCTCCTTTCTGTACAAGATGAAAATGAGATAATTTTATGTTGACAAGACAGATCACAAACACACAACATAGAGTTTAAAAAGGCTATAGTGTTGTTATAGTTAAACTATCTTCAGTATCCCCTTGCCCAACGAAATTGGGCAGGGGATATAGCGTTTCACATGTTCATCTGTTCAAATTTAAAACCATGTATATTTAAATAATAATGCCAAAGGTGGAAAAGGTTCTGTTAAGTAGTACTTGAGCTTGATAATATGTGGAATTGACATTTCATGCATGAGTGACTCTGCTTTAAGTTTTTTGAAGAATTGAGGAATAATATCTTGTCTGTAGATGCGTCTTGTACAGTCATGAATCTCTAGATGAAAATAAGATTACTTTGACCTGAATTATATGCATGATTGACTTAGGTTAGGTTTTTGTAAGAGTCCTTAACTTGGATACTGTATCATTTAGAGGAATGATATTTTGTCTGTTTATGCATCTTGTATAGTCACAAACTCCAGATAGAAATTAGGTCACCTTTTTTCCTAACATTCCTTGCATTAGTTACGTAGATTAAAGTTTGTGTTACAGTCTGGATCTTAGATAAATACAACTTTTAGAGGATTAATTTTTTGTCAGTAGATGCATCTGCATTAGGTTTGATTGAAATAAAGTAACCATCTTTACATTACATGCATGACTGGGACTGGCTCAGATTTAAGCTTGTGTAACAGGCTAGCTCTTGAATAGTACAACTTTGTCGAGCATTAATAACACTATAAAAACATACAACAAATGGGCGAGGAGATTAGCTGTCCTTTCCGGCTGCTTCCTTCTTATGTTATTATGGCACATATTTAAACAAAAAATTATTTAGAGTTTACATAAATTTATATTTTTCACCCCTGTTTTATGAATTACTTGTATTCATACTAGTATGTTACTAACAGTTCGTTGATATTTATAAGTTACTATGTGTTATTTATGGAATAATTCAGGGCAGGGGCAGTGTTGTTGTCAATCCACCCTTTCTCAGCAGTTGGTTAAATGTGCACTCGACTTTTTAACCAAAGGGTGTTGATTAAATTTCCGCAAGAGATTTCGCACCAATTTTTTTATTTTTGGCGTTTTACACATATTTCATGGGAGGAAAAATTTCTCCTTCAGCTAGCTCGAGACTTAAAAATATTTCTTCCCTCTTGATAGTAAAATTTTGATTTTAGCATGCTTGCTAAAGCTCACATGTTGAAAATCAGAATTTTACTATCTCAAGGAAAGAAATTTTTTTGACTCACTCCTACCTGAAGGAGAAATTATATTTAACCAAGGGCTGTATTTTATATTTTGATTTATAAACCCCCATGCATGAACAATGAGTTATATTTTACGAACATAAAAGCTCAGCCCATGCCCCATGGATACTCTTGACATGAATTATTTCAGCTCTAAGTTGGACAGAGATTTGAATTTTCTATTCTGAAGCAACTCATGAGAATGAGGATTTCATTTTTCATTGCCGTTTGTGTCTATGACTTCACAGTACGCAATCTGACATTTTAAACAGGTACAAGTTTGATTTGAAAATCTGAATCATGGCAAACCATCTACATTTACATTTTCAAGAGTCTAGAAATATTCATTAATTTCATTTTCATTTTAAACCAACGCAAGCAAAATTCCAATACCATTTCCCCATCTGTGAAAAAGTGTTGTAAAGTATAATACGGGTTGACTAGCAAATGTTTAGTCATATAAGAATCTTTTTTTTTACTTTAGCCAGTGGATTTGCACAGTTTCATCTGATAAAAGATCATGAACGACAGCTTCTTCAAAAAGATCTTGTGTTTCCATGGAAAACTGATGTATTCAGAGGAAAAATTAAGGTAAGGTATTTAGTTGTATATTGTCAAATTTAAATCCACAAAAGTTCAATTAAGTTTTTTTTTTATTTATTAATGAACATGAACCTAAATGCCATTATGTTTTGCTATGTATGCATTAGGCGTACATTTTGATAATCATCTCTTGTAAAGACATACCTGTTAACCCTCCCACATTGCAAGGGAGACTCCCACTAATTCATTAAATCTCCCACTTGAGAAGGTTCTCCCCCCATGGGAGACCAAAATCTCCCACAAAGAGAAAGAGTCTCCCACAATCTCCAACATTTGCAAAATAATACAATATTTTAAGAGAAAAATCTTTATTTTCATACAAAAATGTTTATTTTACTGCTTTATATATACAGGAAGCAATAGTAATTTACTCAATATGACAATAGGAGCCACCCAAAGCAGTAAATTATGTTGTTTTAGTTAATTGATCTTATAATGGTATTTGCTAATAACTCAATTTTATTTTGAAGTTATCATTTTATCATAAGGAGAATTACAATAAAATGCACATTTAAGGTCGTCACGCAAAATCTCCCACAAACAAAAACAGTTATTAGGGAGATCTCCCACAAAGTTCTTCTTATAGGTTAACACCTATGGCAAAGATGGAAAAAGAAATAGAATCATGATTAAGATGCATTGCATTATGTCAACCAGATAAAAAATAGTTGAAAAATTATTTACAATTTACACAGAATAAAATATTAAGAGCAATTCTCTGTAAGCATCAAAACATCAAAAACATCTGGAAAGTAAGGGGGGGTGTGTCTCTGATTTGATGAAAATTATAAACGTCATATGTAATCTTTATAATTAAACAAGGTTTGTTTTTCAAATTTGAATAGTGGTAACTGGTCAGGCTCAAATATGGCGTCAAAAATGCTTTCAAAACGGCCAAAACTAGTGGTATATAAGTAAGCTGTATACTTTTCCTCTTATTGTAGGATGTTTGTTGTTTAGATATTATATTGACTAACAATGAAGATGCTGTTGTTTGGTTCTGTAGGTAAGTTATAGTGCACACCGAAATCTGGCTATTTTTATGCCCCCAGATCGAGGATCGGGGGGCATATTGTTTTTGTCCTATCTGTCTGTCTGTCTGTCTGTTTGTCCGAAACTTTAACCTTGGCTATAACTTTTGAACTATATAAGGTAGACTTTTGATACTTGGCAAGTGTATAGGTCTGGTCAAGAGGAACATAAATATGCAAAAAAAATTAGGTCAAAGGTCAAAGGTCAAGGTCAAAGGGGTCAAAAAGGGGTAAAAATCGGAATCTGGGGGCATATGTAGTGTTTCACAAACACATCTTGTTGAAAGCTTTTGTTGGGACGCATTGATTTTTTTGCTTTTTTGTTTTGTTTGATTTGTTTTTTTTTTAACTTGTAAAATTTAAGATTATGCATAACTTTCAATCATTGAAAAATTAGAAAAATTCATCTTTTTATTGTTCATTCTCCAAGCCAAATAAATAGAGTTGT